>CAUYRH010174122.1:0-80114 GCA_963574655.1 Perodicticus potto
GATTGTTTTTTCAACTTGACTATTGTTGGTGTATATAAAAGCTACTGACTTCTAACTATTGATTTTGTATCCCGAGTGCTGCTGTATTCCTTGATCACTTCTAAGAGTTTTAAAGTTGAGTCCCTGGGATTTTCCAGGTATGGATCATAGCATAAATTTCTTAATTTATGATGTGCATTGTGCAGTTGGTGAATAGTGAATATCATCTGTATTTAGAAATATTTTTAAATCTACATTTACAATTATGAACATTATGGAAGTTTGTCTTCTTATATTTTTCCCCAAAATTATTATGGATAAAGAAGTCGATTTTGGCATAAGTTAGTCCCACAATTTAGGCCGATGGACAGGAAAACTGGCACCAATACTAGGAAGGAGCCATACATGCTTGAAATGCTCTTAGACACCTGAAGTTCTGACCCAGTTTGGAGTTGAGTTTGGACACATTTGGGCACTGACCCCATGGGAAGCCCTGGGTGATCAGGACCCATGCCCTTTGCATCTCTGAGTGCTATCTGCAGGAAGCCTGCTTTCTTTATCATGAAAACTATATCACCTTTGACACCTCATGTCGATTTTGTTTTGCTGGTAGGCATTTTGCTTATGGGAAATGTGCCATTCATAAGGATATATTATATATCTGAGGAATGACAACAGCACCAGTCTCATAAACAAGCTTTTTCTTTGGGCAGAAATTAGTCATTAAATTTCCCAGGCTAACGCAAGGCTATGAGAAGGAGGGTGTCTCCTCGTCCAGGAGATGAAGCCGAGAAGGTGGAAAAAGGAGGACTGGGGTCCCGTTTGTCATCCCTCTTCAGGGCTCTCCCGTGGCCAGCTCTGTGTAAGGGACAAAGGGAACGGGCTCACTGCTGCTGTAGGACACAGTCCGCACAAACCCGGCAGCAGGTGCAGAATGTCCCTCCCCATCACACCGTCCCTCCCCATCACACCGTCCCTCCCCCATCACACTGTCCCTCCTCCAACACCAGCCTGGGGTAGAGTGGGGAGTGGCTGCCAGGATGCAGCACCCGCCACTCACTCACTTGCTCTGATATCCAGCTGTCACACTGAATCTGAAATACCATAATTTCTAGGATTCAGCATTGTGTTGCCTGCCACTAAGAGGAAAAACATTGCCAGTTCTCCATGGAAGATGTGATTTATTGATTGTGGTCAGGGAGGATTTATGGGTAGAGGAAAGCAAGTATGGTGGAGAAATCAGAAGTGAGGCTCAGAGACAGCAGGATGGCTCATAGGGCAGCGCTCGCCTTGCTGGCACACAGCTTGAACGGTCACCACCTGCAGCTCGGGGAGCCCAGTGACTGTCACGGGAGTAAGTTACAGTCTGTTTACCTGTCCACTCAGCTTATGGGAGGAGGTCCTGGGCGGCACCTAACACTACTGGCTACTTCACAGTCAGTGAAGACCATGATCTGATACTGGACTCGAAGCTGGGTGTGGAGCAAACGTACCTGAACTGAAGTCATAGCTGGTGAAAGACCATCAGGAAATTCTCTCTGTTGCAAATGTTACTCTTTTCTAAAATTAAATAGATATGGAAATAGATACACACACACACACACATAAAGTGATCTTTGGCTCCCTCTGCTGAAACAGAAGTGATCCATGTGATCCATTTTGAACTATTTTTAAATAGCATAAAGTTGAAAGATCCTCTCGGCATCTGCAGCATGCCAAGTACCGTGCTGGGTTTGAGGGATCTAAAGATTCGGAAGACAAGTTGACTGTCTACCGGGGAGGTGGATAAACGCACCAGGTGTTTGCGACAGTCTCTCGTAGAGATGGGAAACCTGCACAGAGTTGCTGGGAGCTTGGGAGCCCTGGGTCAGTCGGACCACAGCTGGACCTGAGGACGCAGCAAAGTTGAGGGGTGCGGAGCCCCTGTGGGGTATAGGCCTGTTTGTCCTCCCAAAGAGAAGAGGAGCACACAGTGGGCACCACGCCCATCGTGTGGCCTGGGTAATGGCTTGTAGGAAGGGAGAGGTTGGTCTGCAGGAGGCGAGGGCCAGGCTGGGAAGCTGCAGGGGGGAGGGGGACGGCACCCAGAGGAGCCCCTCCTGGTCCTGCTGGAGGGCAGTTTGCTCAGCTCTTGACTCACTCCTCTTCCAGAAATTACCCTGTTCAGGGGCCTGACAGGAGCTAAGGAGCATTAGCACAGTCCTGGTTATAACCGACAAAAGCCATTGCAAACAAGCTCCAGGGCCGTCCTGCCCGCACTGCTGCCAGTCAGTGAAGGGCGAGCGGCTGTGGGCCCCGTGCTGACGTGAGTCCTCCCAGAGTCCTCCTTCCCCGGAAATCCCAGGAGCAGCTCAGCACCCGCAGCCTGCCCTTTCTGTAAGGACAAGAAGGAGGGGCAGGTGCATGGCGTAATTGTGATTCCCCGAATGTGCGCAGATACCGTGCAAAGAAGACAGAAGAGCTGGGAGGCCCGACTACCCCTCCTGGAAGGGGAAGGAAGCTGAGGGATGCCCAGGGCACAGGATGTGGTCACTCCCACCATCCACTGACTTTGAATTTGCTGCCATGTAAAAGCAGGATGCGATAAAGTAATCAAGTGGAATTGATTGCAGAAATATAAAGAAACGGAACCAAATCCACTCTCTACGCTTGGGAATAAACAATGCATTGAACAATTTAAACTCAAAACTAAGCTCACCCTGACTTTGGGACCCCTTACAACTGCAGAAGAGAGGCCTGGGGCACAGGGAAGAAACTGGGGGTTTCAGAGGGTGCCAGTCCCTAAAGGAGCATCGGGGCCACCACCCCTGCCATGGGCTGCCTCCCTTCACCCAGGGGCACCCCCGGACATTAAGTTCATTTTCTTGCCTAAAAGGGCCCATTCTCCCATCAAAGTGGCCATGACTGGCTCGCAGCCAGCCAGGGACAGAGGCGAGGAAGGGAGACCAGTGTCACTTCTGCCCCACAGAGTCGCTTGCTATCCATAGCTCAGAGGCCAGCCCTGGAACGAATGGGGTGGTGGGTAGCTAATTTGTTTTACCCAGGCCGACGTCCCATTTCTCTTACACGGAAATATATCAACTGTACCAAGAGAATGCTGGGGCTTAGGCAGAGAAAGCAAGCTGGAATTCGGACCCTCTACAGAAAATCTACCCAGACTCATGGACTCTCACACTAGAAAATGTTTTTCTTCCTTGGGACCATGGCATTTTATTACGAAAATAAAATAAAAACTTCAAAGACAAAATGATCCCAAAACACACATCAATAAAATAGTAATATTGAGGGTGGCACCTGTGACTCAACGAGTTGGGCACCAGCCTCATATGCCAGAGGTGGTGGGTTCAAGCCTGGCCCTGGCCAAAAACTGCCAAAAATAAAGAAAGAAAGAAAAGAGTAATATACAAACTTGAAAATTAGTAATGTAAAAAGTAATGTGAAAACTCAAAAAATAGTTCATAAGGGTCAAGTGTTTTTCTTGACTTGTTAGGCTTAAACTTAATTTGAAGGTAAACATAAATAGAAAAACATGTCTATTGACTTCCACCCATTTAATCCACAGTTTAGAATTAAACCATCACTATCAACTGTACCTATAAAAACATCAACAAGTAAGATGTTCATGCGCCAATGGCAGAGTTTTGCCAGAGGAGGGGCGTCTGTCCCGTAAGGCATAAGGTCAAGAGACTCGTGAGTTACATCTGCTTCTCAAGGCCCCGGACTCAAAACCAATGTGCGTTAACTACAACTTGTGTGGTAGTTAATGTGTTAAACAAAGAGTCTTTTTTACCTTGAAGGCAAATGGGAGAATATGATTAGCTGATACAAAATTTAAGAGGAAAAAGATGCATTATAATTATTTTGTTAATAAAACACTTCGCCCTAAGAAAAGGTTTTTTTTTTTTTTTTCCGCAGGATGTTGAAACTAACAGAGGAGAATCTGGAAAAAAGAGAAACCTCAGTGGATTTTCCCAAGCAGCCTCGGAGGACAGCGACGTGTTTGGTAGGTGGCACAGGCTGGGCAGCGCTGGCCAGGTGGTGGCGGGGTGCATCCTCACTGTGGGGGCGTTTGATGCTGTCACTGTGCAGGGCCCTGTGGACCTGCTCCCGGCATTAACGGGGAGACCATGGGGCTGTGCAGCGCAGGCCCCACCCCTCCTGTGCCTGCCCTCCCCACCCAACCCCCCACGTCTGTTCCAGCCTTGATTTTAGTTTTGATTTTAATGCCTTCTTTTCCACGCAGGCACCTAACATTTCCTAAGTTTTTCCTTGATGTGCAGTATGTCTCTTATCATCTCTTTGTCCGTTTGTGTGTGGGAATCAGAACGCCTAATAGTGTCAATTAAAAATGAGGAAATGAAACTGCCTGAGTGACTCAGAAGCATTGGGAGATAACTGCCGTCTGCAAACTTTTGCTTTTTTGTACTACTTTCCTAAATTGTCTTTATTTTACGTATTGCTATGGTTTGACTATGTCCCCTAATTCCACGTGTTAGAAACTTGATCCCAAGTTCATACGTTGGCTGGAGGCACGGCCTTGGAGAGGTAATTAGGATTAGACAAGGTGTCAGAGCAGGCCGCCTCTGGACTGGTGGCTTTCTAAGGAGACGAAGAGGGAACTGAGCTTGTTATGGCACCAGAACTGCTGGAAACAAGTTTCTTTATAAGTTACTGTCTCCAACATTCAGTTGTAGTGGCAGAAAGTGAACTGCGATGCATCCTGGCACTGACCTTTGTTTCTGCTTCCCCGCGAGCGGATAACCTTGGTCCCATTTGACTTTTGTGCTGGCGGGGTGGGATCTGAAGCTCCGGGGCCTGCCGAGCGGCTGCCCTGAACTCAAGGCAGCTCTCAGAGGTGCCCTGCTCCGCCCTCCCCCCCGTTCCTAAAGTGAGAGAACAAACAGGTGGTGGCAAATATGGGCAGAGCCTGAGAAGCCACTGCTGTGCCAGAGGAAAGGGGGCAACTCTCTGTCTAATTAAACAAACATCGGGATGGGGTCTTGGTGCGTGCCACACCTTTTGGAGGCAAATCACTATTGTAAGAGGGACTTTACCTAACAAATGCAATCGGTATAACCCGGTTTCTTGTACCCTCAATGAATCCCCAACAATAAAAAAAAAAAAACATTGCTTCACCCAGGGTCAGCCCAGCCCAGAGGTTGTAGACTTTCAGGACAAACAGCCTTCCTGGCCAAGTTCTCCAGCCCCATCTCTGCCAGGTTATGGAAGGGTCTTCCTTTATTCTTCATGTGTTAGGCAGAATAATAATAATAATAATAACTATACTATAATAATAAGCCTCATTTTTTTTCTCCTGATTAACCTGCTCTTTTTCAAAAGTTCCTTTCTTTCTATAATTTCATCCTTCTTGAGAAAACACACATAATTAGAAATACATCACTGCACACTTTTTGAATATCTTAAGTTTCCACTAAAACTACCACGACCCAGGTCCTGAAAACAGTGGGGTTTAGTGTTGTGGGAATGAGACAGGCGAGTGTAAAAGGGATTCGGTGCTCATCGGGTTTACAATGCCTGGAGTTCATCTCCCTGGGGATTTCTGTGGCGCCGGCCTGAGCCTGACCCTTGGAGCAGAGGGGCTCCCTTCCCTTGGTGTCCAGGGAAAGAGAGAGATCTGCATGACAGCAGCCTGTGTCCCCCGGGGGGCAGTGCGAGTCTGAGTGGAATATCTGAGGGCAGTCGATTTTAAGAATCAATTCACCTGTAAAATTCTAAAATGAAAATTCCTTAACTCCTATTCCAGTGACGAACACAAAGACGTAACAGAAATGGGAAAAGACAAATGCCGATTGTTAGGGTGCTCGTGGAGAACAAAGTGAGTTCAGGTCGTTTCGGCTAAGGGCAGTCATTTTTAAAGCAAACGTCATCTTTGTCATGATCCTCTAGTTAATTGTGTTTAGGATTATTAGTAATAATGACAGCTGTTCTGTCACCATCACACACACACATCATATCCGAGCATGTACACCACACACCATGAAAAGCCGCTGTAATGAGTCTGTTCCCTGCGTCACAGCGAACGCCCTTCCACAGGCAGCCCTGCTCAGCTCCTCGGACACTCCGTGTGGGGGTCACTGTCACGGCCAAGTGTGAGAACCGAGGGACCTGCAGAGCATTGTGGCCACTGACAAACTCAGCTGGACCTTAGTGGGAGCGGTGCTACGTCTGGGTTAGCGGAGGTGCCCCGGACCCGGGAGCCTGAGAAGCCTCACAGACCCCTCCGATGAATGTAGCTCCCACTGCACAGCGTCCTGCCCTCTAGGGTGGGTGGGGACAGTCCCCGGAGAGTCATCCTCAGGTGTCCGCACGAATGCTTGATTCAAGCTGAGTCACCCCTGGGGAAGGTAAGGAGTGTGTAGCTGGCAGGTGTCCCCTTCACTTGCCCGAGGGAGCCTCCTGCTCAGCCCCCAATATGCAGATTTGGGAGTCCCTGCCCAGCCCTGGGGCACCTGCTTCTGAACCTGGCAAGTTCCTCCCCCTTCCCTGGAATCCGTGACTCCGTGTAAAGGCGCAGAGCGAGAAGGAAAATGAAACAGCGCAGTGCAGCTGTGAACCTCGACTGCACAGTCTGGGAGAATGTGTATGAGGACAAGACTTTTTAAATGACAGAGCGCTGTGCAGATGTCACCCCAGAGGAGAGCAGCAGCGCCCTCTCACTTTACTAAACTGTCTTTTTTCGACTGGGAAGTAAACCTCAGAAGCCTGCAAGGGAGCCCAGCCGTCCCCGTGTCCTGTGAGCACGTGAGCCATGAGGAGCCATGTAACGCTCTGGCCTCCTGGTGACCCCTGTATCCACGTGCCACCAGACTGGGCAGAGGACGTGAAGGATGCAGGGAAATCCATTGTCCTTTAGCTGACAGTTTCTTAAGGACACAGTCCCGAGGTCTCTGTGAACGCCAGAAAGAAGACAGTGCTGAGGACAGGATCGGAGCCTTGAAGGGAGGTCTGGGGCTGGGGCTGACTCTGCCTCAGGGGCCCAACTGAGGCTCACGGTGGACAGCTGACCGCGGCCTCTCCGTGTCCTTGGGAAGGTGGCGCCAGTCACGCGCTCAGCACGTTAGTTTCATTTGCTTTTCATTTCCTAGTAAGATTCCCCCAGGACGGTTCCAGATCTAAGCAAATCACTCGTCAGAGCACCTTCAAACCGCTTCCTGTCAGGATTTTTCTGGTCCTAATCCAGGATCACTTTACCTGGTGACATGAGGAGAATAAATCATTTTAAGGCACAGTGGCCGACGGAGCCTGTGCTGTGTGGGCCTCGGGACACCAGGTCGCTGTGTCGAAGACCCGGGCGGAGCCATTCTGACCCCCATGCCCCCACGCACTGCACCCACCATCCCTGTCATCTGAAAACCAGGCAGAGTTAGTGACCAGCCCTGCCCCTTCCGGAGCCCACTGAGCAGGGGGCTGAGACAAAGGCGGGGGTTTGGTGGAGGGAGGGAGGGCTTAGGGATCCCTAAGTCAGACTGACAAAGACAGGAGCCAACGAGAGAGGGCGCCACTGCTCCTGGGAACAACAGCAGCTCCTCCCAGTCCAGACTGCTCCGAGGCCGCGGGCCTGGCAGGTGGGCACTCGCCCATCACATGGGAGCCAGGGCACTGTACAGGTGTCCAAGGGGAAGGACGTCCTGCCGTGGAGGTATAGCCCTCCTGCTTCGGTGCAGAGCGTGTCACGGGGCTGAGTCACACGGTACAGAGGAGTCCTGAAGGAAGCTCCTGCCTGTTCAATGCTCCAACAATGGAGACTGAATCAACTATGATTAATGTTCACAATCAATTACGTGTGTATTAATCATCTATTTCGCAAAACTCGAATTAGCTGTCAGTAGGAAAACACACCTAGAAACCCCAAAAAAAGCTGTGAAGTCCCGATGAGGTAAGGCCATACATATGCCGACCGTGTACCAGCTGCTGTAACTTCACAGTTCACTGAGCTGCTTTGGGAAAGGGAGACTCAAGCAGTTTAAATTTTATCATTTGACATAGGAGGTGGTACAGCTCCACCACCTTCTAGCTGTGTAGCTTTTGGCAATTTGCTCATCTTTTTGTGTCCTGGTTTCCTCGTATGTAAGTGAGGATGAAATACACCCACCTGTGTAGGGTCAGGCATGAGTTCTTGCGTCTGTGCTCGGGACGCTCCCGTCTCCCGGTCAGTTCTCCGTGAATATTAGCTCTTATTTTCAGGAAGAAGTCTGCAAAGATGTTTCAAATGCGGTGATTAGTTTCATACACTATTTATTATGACAAACTTCAGGAAAAGCCAGTCATGCAACATAAATCTTTGGCATTGAAATTCAGGATGATATGGACCCACGTATGTCCTTCCAAGGGCTTGTACGATTGTGGACAGAACGCCAAGTGTGTAGGTCACTGTCCAGGACTAGGACTTCGGCAAACGCACACACAGCTCCCGGTCCCAGGCTCGGAGACAGTTGCATTTTGTGCTGCAGCTGCCAAGACACCTTCCACTCGGTCCCACCGGGGGTGACCCAGAACAAGAGAGCGTCTTCTGGGAAGATACGGAACTGGGACTGCTGGCCTGGCCATCAGCTTCCGTGGAACCAGGGGTGTGGCTTTGTCGCTCTGCTCCTGTTTCTACCTCCACTAGACAGGGCACCCTGCCTACCTTCAAGCAGTGAAAGAACAGTCACGCTGTTTTCCAGGACCCTGTAACATTTGTCCTGTTTTAAGCCAAGTGCTACCATTTGTTAGAATGTCCGTGTGCCAATGATGAGCTGAGTAACAGCATCAAGTTTCACTCACCGCTGGCCCACAGGAGGCGCCACCTAAATTAATTTCATGGCTATGACTTAAAATAGTATCACTATGTGCCAGTGAGATTTGGGTACAGATAGGGTAAATATTTCATTATTCATGGAATCTTTTCTGAGACCTCAGATGAGCCATCCCTTATCTTGGAGGTAGGACAGCCAGATGACGCAGCAGGGGTCCTGGGGACACCCCAGCCTATGGTACACATTTTAAAGTAGCAGGACACAGAAGCAGCATATTTTTTTCTTTCTTTTTTTCAAGAGTTGGCATAGTGTTCTAATGCTATAAAATAAAAATTAGTGATGTAAAAAGATGTATTCTGAGTGAATGGAAAAGGCTCAAAATGAAGATATTCAGGTTCGGAGAAGCCACAGTGGAAAGACAGGGAATGCTTTGGATAGCTGCGTAACACTCGGTCTGAAAGATGAATCGTCACTAATACAGCCGCCCCTGCTATTTCTCCTTTTGGTTGCCTCAAGTTTTGCTGCTACAAACCATGCTACCAGTCCCACTTCAATTTGTGTGGGGCTTGTCCTCCTTTAATCATTGTATCAGGTTATCAGGTTGAAGTGAGTGGACTGGCGTGTCCCATTGTGGCTCTGATGACCTTCCCGGGGGAGTGAGGCCAGAGCTGGCGCTGCCGGCCGGATTCAGCCCTCAGGTGGGTTTTGTTATGTCCTCATGGTGGAAGGTTTTTCTTTTCTTTTTGGTGACATTTAGAAATGGGAAGGTTTCCTGCGAGAATGTGGAAGGCAGCTAGCTGTCTGGGAGCTGGGAATATCGGCAGTGTTTTCCTCCCAAATCCACTGGCGGCTGGCATGGAGGAGCCGAATCTCCAGGGACTCGGGGCCTGCGATTGTGTCTCTCACTGTAAGACCCTCTGGAGCTCACAGGCCGGGAGCTTGTGACTTGCTCTCTGACCCATGAGAGGCTGAGACTCTGGCGCCATTCCAGTGACCCTGGCTGTAAACCAAGTCCCTCACAACTGCGTTACCTAAAGTGATGCTGTTTCCTTTGCTCACAAACCCACCATATTGTGCCTGGCAGGGCTGGAACAGCTCATCCTGTTCCCGGGGGCATCACAGCAGCAGGGCCCACTCGTGCCTGGGGCTGGAATCTTCTGGAGCCCGCTCCCTCCCACAGTGTTGGCAGCCCCAGCCAGGCTGCCAGCCAGAGTGGCCCCTGGCCACCCTCCAGGCACCAAGCATGGGTTCCTAGGTGAGTGCTTGAGCGCTGGCAGGTCACAGCCTCGTGGGCTCAGCATCAGTCCCCCCATGGCACTCACCCCTGACTGGCCCCAGACTTCACAAATAAAATGTTCTGCTCCGGGTCACTCGGGGTCAACAGAGCCACAATGGGACAGCTGAAAGATTCTAGAACAAAGCAGAGATACAAGGCGCACAATGGTACAATTAGCAGATGTGATGGGCTCTGGCCAGTGCAGTGGCCGCGCAGCCCAGCCTAAGACCGGGGAGGCTCAAAGTCCTCCTGGCTCAAGGCATCCAGCCCCGGGGACCCCTCACCATAAAAGCGCCTGCATTTTTTCCACAGAAAGAGTTGCTATTATAGACACCCTCCCCTTCCTGCACCCTGCCTGGCTCCTTGTCAGACGTGGGAGTTCCCGTGTGCGGCCGGGGGTGACCTCAGTTCCTCCCTCCTACAGGCCAACTGAGGAAGGAGCGTGCTCGGAGCAAGGTCTCAGCAGAGCAGCACGGACCCACACGCAGACACACGCAGACACACCCACACAGTGCTCACACACTCACCTGTGCACGCACACACACACCTTTATGCACCCACACGTTTTTCCAGCTGACTATTCCTCCGCTTACAATTATGTTTCAGGAGGTGGCCATGATATTTCTGCCGTGTTTTTCACTGCTTCCCATGAGGAAAAGCATGTTCCTACGATTCCCAGACAGACCCTGAGGAGGTGGCCTTGCTTCTGCCAGGAACATTTTAGCCTCAACATTGAGTAACTTGAAAAAACAAAGTATTTTTTTAAACGAAACAGGAAGGAAAGGAAGCACCTTGCCGTGAGGCTGTGCCAGCATAGGAGGGACAGGCTGAGCACCTGCCCTCCGCCCTCACGCAGGCTCTCTGCAGCCTCCCGCTGAATTCTGCTTTTCTTCCTGAATGATGTTAACTTTGATGTATCAGGAATGTTGCTGGAAATTATTATTCCCAACCTGTCTGTCTGAGGCGAGAAGAGCCCTAAAGGCAGCTCCACTAACTCTGGTTAGAGCTAAGTGAGAACGGCCCTCATGTCACCCCATTCCATGCTGACACTGACGTTGGCCCCTGAATCCATCTCCCCCTGCCCCGGACTTCTGAGATCCAGAGATCTCGAACAGCCACGCTGCTCTGATGGGCCAAGCAGTGGCTACTTAGCTGTTAATCAGCAGCTGGGGCTGTGCCAACCGTGGAGGGAGGGTTAGACAGACAGCAGGTACCTCTCGCCTACCGTGAAAGGAGTACCAGGCAACTCAGAGACGCTCACGTCAGTCACCAGCAAGAGAAGTCTAACTTCACATCATTTACACACATGGAAATTGGAGGGATCCATTAAGTTAGCTTTTTGTCCCCTGGTCATTTTTATTTCAAGTCTATGATACAGTCATTTTCCAAATTAAATAAAATTTACATAAGAAGGCTCTCTCTCTAGCAAGAAGGTCCCTACTTAAATAGTAGAATTGCATGTATTTTCTCTAAAGTTCTCTTCTAACTAAATATTTTTATTCGAATTATTTTTATGGGCGACGCCTGGGGCTCAAAGGAGTAGGGTGCCAGCCCCTTATGCTGGAGGTGGCAGGTTCAAACCCAGCCCTGGCCAAAAACTGCAAAAAAAAAAAAGTTGTGTCTTCATGGTCCATTCCCTTTTTCTAGAATCTTTATTACGAACCAAAAACGCTATGAGCAAATATTATCATCAGTGGTTAGTCCCATACCTGGAACTTGATACTATAAACATTTGCCAGAACTTGCGGGGAGCTCTGCTGAGGTGACAAAGCCGCGCTCTGTGGTGCTAACATGCAGACGCTGCGGAGAGGCCATGTGTGCTCTGGGAAATCCCAGCAGCAAAGATGTGTCCTTCTAGGTGGTACCTGTGGCTTGGTGAGTAGGGCTCCGGCCCCATATACCAAGGGTGGCAGGTTCAAACCTGGCCCCGGCCAAACTGCAACAAAAAATAGCCGGGCGTTGTGGCAGGTGACTGTAATTCCAGCTACTCAGGAGGCTGGGATAAGAGAATCGCCTAAGCCCAGGAGTTGGAGGTTGCTGGTGAGCTGTGACGCCACGGCACTCTGCCGAGGGCGATAGAGTGAGACTCTGTCTCTACAAAAAAAAAAAAAAAAATAGATGTGTCCTTCTTAGAGCAAATGCAGATCTGACCACATGCAGAAGACTTGACACACTCACACACTTATACACCTGCTCATATTCACACCCTCTCACACGTGCACCTCACACGCTCTCACAAACGGTCACACACATGCTTTCATATGCATGCACCCTCTCCCCCACACACTCTCCTCACATTCCCAACACTCACACGAGCACCCTCACACACACGGTACCACCTCTGGCCCTGTGGGTGGGAGTCGTCCTGACACATTCACATTCATAGTGGCTGATCCGGGCACAGCCTGTGGCATCCCACTGACCACAGCTGACCGTCCCGGCCACCGCTGTGCCCCGCAGGTGGTGCTGGTGGGTGTCCCAGCAGAGGTTTCCTTTCTAAGTGGAGTGGAGTCAGGGGGAGCCGCACACTCCAACCTTTGAAGTCCACAACTGGCTTATTCCATACAGGCCTCACTTCATAGTCACATTTTAGAAAATTAATTATTTGATTTCCAGCTTTTAGATTAACAATTTTTGGAGTACTGTGACAGAATTGTAATTTTGCACAGAATTTTCCTCCAAAGATTGACAGACCTAATTTTCTTTATTGTATACTACTTTGTTATTCGTGGACATGTTCTGATCATCACCAGCTAATTTGTCAACATTTAGAATTAAATTTCAAATGTATCTGTGGTTCTCCCAGTGGCCTCAAAAATACGAGTGAGCATAATTTCTTCTATCTTCTCATTTTCTTTCTATTTTGTTGAAAAGTTAACATTGAAGAACAAAACGGTAAAATGAAAACTTTCTTAATTGCTTTTATTTTTAGTAGCCTTGTTGAGATACAATTTACATGTCACAAAGCCTACCCATTTCCAGTGTATAAATCAATGGGTTTTTGCATCTTCAGAGTTGCGGAACCATGACGATATGATTTTAGGACATTCTCACCTCCCAGCAAGGAAGCATGGAACCAAGGAGGTCTTTCTCCATTCTCTCCACCCGCCATACACGGCTCCAGCCCCTGCTTGAGATATCAGGCCCAGGGCGCCCTCCTCTGTGCCTCGCCCCTGGCTGTCCCTGCCGTGAACAAGCAAAGCTGCATTGGGAGCAGGTGGGGAAGACACGAGCAGGGCTCTGAAGGCTTCTGATGGAACTGGGGGTTCCGCTCAATGCAGGAGCAAGTTTCCATCTCTGGGAATGTTCCAGAACAGGCACAAAGACAGCCTCATCTAGCCAACGTCTTTGACACTCCCAGAAGGTGAGGTCTATGTTGGCTTTAAGGCTACCAAGGAGTGGAGCTGGGCAGTATAAACAGACACGTGCTGGCTAACTTCAGCCCCTGCGTTCGACTGGCCATTCGGCCCAGCAACGTGAATGTGCGGTTTACTAGGTGTGGTTTGTACTCAGTTAATGGCTCACAGCAGTGAAACTCTCCCTCCCAGGGTCTTCTATAAAGCAAAGGTCAAGTCCATCAGTGACCTTGCCGCTGTGCCATCTTGCAGCTCTGCAGCTGCCCTTTCAGGCAAGCTGGACACTCACCCCGATGTGGCCTCTGTTACAAGCGCTGGGAGACGTTCCCCAGAGCGACAGGTGCAGCCCACTTTCCAAGGTCTACCCTGTGTGGAGGGTTTTGTCCTTTTTTTCTGTGCCACCAAGGTCTGGGATTGAAGCAATTTCCCTGTTAATTAGCCCTCTTCTAGTAGAATGAAAAACATGAAATTCACAGTAGTGACTTTTCAACTTGGGAAATGGCTTTGCTGCGGAGATAGAAGGTGCTGAGCAGCGTGGAATTTTGTGCTGTCCGTTTATTGTGATGATCTCAGCCGTCCCTGCCTCTTCTAACCTTGGGGGTTCTCGGGGTTTTCTGTGGACGTCGGTGGTCTTGCAGGCACCTCTATCAGTGTGAACTGCAGGGGCCTGGCCTGCTGACCCTGACGGCTACACAGACAGGCCGCTTTGCACAGATGGGTGGTCTGTGCTGTTGACCCGGGGTAGAGAGACCTCTGTCCACTCCCTGCTGTCACTGGTCACCAGTCTCCTCCAACCAACATAATGTCCCATTTCTAATGGCAAAGCCTAAGTAGATTAACCCCAAGATACAGGCCAGTTGCTTAGGAAAAAACAGCCTCTGTCATGACATATCAAGGTCATGTTCATCCACTTATCTGCATGTGTGTGGTTAGGTAGGGAGTCTCTGCACACAGGTCACACAGATACCTCAGACACCACACATGTGCACTCACACTCACACATACAAACACCACATGCACACTCACACACACTCATGACATTGAAGTGCCAAATTTCTGCTTGCAGCAATTTATTCAAGGTTCATGCAACAAAAGAGAAAAATAGATTCCTGTACGTACCTATTGTGATTAAGCTAGAATGCTCATAAGGAAACCTTAAAAAGTACCTCCCCCCACTAGAGGAGTAGATAGGAAATGGTTTGATTTCTCCATTCTGACATAAGCCCAATAAAATGCAAACATTGTCTGATTATTTCATCATGATGCATCGTCTCAAACTATTGTCCAAAAGAAGAAAAAAAACTTTAATAAGTTTAGTATGTGTTCTTTACGAAGACGGTGAATTCCAGGAACCGTGACAGGAGCAGATGCTCTGAGCGCGTCTGAGGCCAGTTTATAGAAGATGTCTTTCTTGGAATGTCTTCTTTCTTCTAGTTTATCTAATTGTTATATCACCTTCTCTAATCTGGAAAACCGGGTTTCATCGCCTGTGGGGTTTTTAAACATTTTACTGAATATTTCTCCAGTTGGAGAGTTTTTAAGTTATTCTTGTCTTTAAAAAAATAGCAGCTAACACTGGTCGGTACCGGGCTGGCACCGCCGGCGCTTCCCTGATGCCTGAGCGCCGTGTCTGAAAAGCGGACATTGTGTGAAGGCCGTCCCTGCACTGTGCTAGACATTTGACACCATTGTTCCTGGGCAGCCAGGGACAGTAAGTGCCACAATCTGCAACTGTCCCCAAGAAAAGACCTAAAAATAACTCTCTCATTTACTAAAATACCCAATCGCAAATGTATCCATTACATTTTATAAATATAAATGGCTACAGCTTATGACTAGCTTTTTCAGGCAACAAGTGATAAAAGTTTCTCTGAAAATATACAAAATAATGTAAACCTGTTTAGAAGAAGGCGAGTTAAACCTGCTATCACATTTTGCCTGAAGAATGCCAATCAAATGGAGTTAAATTGTGAGCTTTCACTCCCTCTTCCTCCTCTGAAGGCAGAAGCCACACAAGGTGGCCCAGGGCCACGGGCCGGGATTGGCCGGAGGTGCCTTTGGTTGAGGACAAGAAAGCGCATAGCACCGTCTGCACACCTCCCTTGTTTAATCTGGAACAATTACAGGGAAATGTTGGGTATGCCTGTATTCAGCAAGCAACATTTACAGAAAGGCTGTAACCAGTAATATCATTTTACTTTATTATGAACTAGTAGGTTTTCTTTGCCTTTATGTTGGAGAGCTCTGGGCTTGACATGTTCCTTACAATGCTGTGGCTACTGGGAATTTTACCACTCTTCATCGGTTGCAAATAGATACTGTAGGATCTCATGCAATAATCTCATTTGGGATCCTGCCAGTTTTTATTGATCTTTCTTCTCAAATAATATTGTATTTGGTTATTTAGCAAACAAACTTTACAATTGGAAGACAAGAAAAAATAAATAGATGGTGAGGAGTTTCTAAAGTTCAGTTCTTAAGGAACTAGGAGACCCATGTCAAGGCAGATGCATTGTCATTTTTGTGGCTGTGGTTTTATAATTCATATGTGAAGCTGTGTGACTGTTCGAAGCTGTTGATGATCAGAGCAATTTGCATGTGTGAGCAGTCACACCAAGGCAGACAGGTTCCCAGCAGCTCAAGCGTCCCTAACTCAGAAGCCCTGGTGCTGACAGTGTCCCCTGTGATCCTGGGGGCAGCCAGGCTGCAGCAGCTCGCCTCCTTGCCCTTCCGTGCTCCTCTGTGCACCTCAGTGCTGCTCTATACTCCTCCGTGCACCTCCGTGCCCTTCCGTGCTCCTCCGTGCTCCTCTGTGCACCTCCATGCCCTTCCGTGCTCCTCCGTGCTCCTCTGTGCACCTCCGTGCTCCTCCACGCACCTCCGTGCTGCTCTGTGTGCCTCCATGCTCCTCCACACGCCTCCATGCCCTTCCATGCTCCTCCGTGCACCTCCATGCACTTCCATGAGCCTCCGTGCTGCTCCATGAGCCTCTGTGCACCTCCATGCACTTCCATGCGCCTCCGTGCTCCTCTGTGCACCTCTGTGCTCCTCCACGCACCTCCGTGCTCCTCCGCGCACCTCCATGCCCTTCCATGCTCCTCCGTGCTCCTCCATGCTCCTCCATGCACCTCCATGCACTTCCATGAGCCTCCGTGCTGCTCCGTGAGCCTCCGTGCTCCTCCGTGCTCCTCCGTGCTGCTCCGTGCGCCTCCATGTTCCTCCATGCGCCTTTGTGCTCCCTGTGGCCTCCAGCTCCAACTTCTCTGACACAGGTCACTGCCCCTGTTCTCCCTTCCTGCTGCTCTCACAGCTTCCTGCCCACCACCCCTGGCCCAAGTGCTGCAGTGGACACAAAGGCGATGCCCTGGTCCCTTCCCCAAACATGCCACCTTCTCTCTGATGTTTTTTAAAACTGCAATGTCCCTACTCCATGGCCTCCTCAGACAGGAAGTAAGTGGCTGGGAAGGGGACATGCCTGTGACTGACAGTCACACACCCAGGTGGCACCTGATGGCAGGTGCAGCGCCCACCCCTTCACAGCAGTCAGCCCTGATGGGTGGAAGGTTTCCCAGATGGTTCTTCCATTTCCAGAGCTTCATTCAGTGACCTTGATTCATTTAGGGAAGGAGGTTTACAGGAGTGAAGAAAACATCCTCGGCGCCTCAGGCAGCCAGAGGACAGTGTCTGGAGCCCACTCATGTCACCCTCACCTGCCTGGTGACCAGGGCTGGGCCCAGCACTGCTGAACTTAAAAGCTCCCAGATTATT
Organism: Perodicticus potto; assembly: GCA_963574655.1. Classification (NCBI taxonomy): domain Eukaryota; kingdom Metazoa; phylum Chordata; class Mammalia; order Primates; family Lorisidae; genus Perodicticus; species Perodicticus potto. The sequence continues at coordinate 17,136 of CAUYRH010174122.1, forward strand.
ACAGCATGCCGCCAGGATGGAGACCCCTGCCCCAGCCTGTGTGGGCTCTTACTCAACACCAAACTCTCGGCCTGGGCCAGGGCAGCACCGGGTGCTGTAATTTGTTCACACGCAGGCTATGCGCCCAGCCCTGTGGTGCTGAGTAGGGGTAGAGAATTGGCACTTCTGGCAGATTCCCAGGGACACTGCTGCTGTTGGCCTAGGAAGTCACACTCTCGAAGCTGCTCGTGACCCCCAACCCGCCCTCTGCCGCACTGTTAGTCTTTTCCCGACATACCTCTGGGACCCCATCACCACTACCCCAGCCCTGTCTCCACCATCCACGCCTGGGTGCCCTCGTGGCCTCTCAGGTCTCCACTGACAGCCCAGGGGGCCACCTCGTGCTTTCAGGATAGAGAACAGCCACCCCCCCCCAGCCTCATGTCTGGTCCCCCCTTGGAGTATGACACCTGCTGTCCCCTCCCCTGGCTCCTTCCTGATCACCCCACAGCCTCGGGAGCCCCAGACCAAGCCTCCCGCTGCCAGGACCTTTCCTTCAAGTGACACTGTGCCAACCTGTTCATGTAACTTTTTCACTCATTTCTGTCTCCTGTTGTGCAAGATGAGGGCAGGGGCTGTGCTGCCTCTGCACCTGTGGGGCGCTGGGACAGTGGGCAAGGCGGGGAGACCTGCGGGGCGTGGGGGGCTGGGGGAGCTGAGGGTGGGGAGATACGGGGAGCTCAGGGAGGCCTGTGGGGTTGGGGGGTTAAGGGGGTCTTAGAGTATGAGGTCTCATGAGGTCTGTGGGAGTGGTGGGGGCTGGGAGATCTTAGAGTATGGGGGGGGCTATAGGAAGCTGGGCATTGGAGTCCTGCAGAGGCTGCAGGAGTCTGTGAGGGATGGGAGGCCCTGGAGTCTGGGGGCTGCAGGAGGCTGCATGGGGTTTTCTCTGGCTGGGTAATATGTCACTATACACTTGGCCTTGGGACAAAGCCCACTCTGAGCTCAGAGTCTGGGGGCAGCCTGTCTCCAGGGCCACGCTGAAGGGGCAGGCGGCCCAGGGCACTCACAGAGGCTGGGAAGGCATATCCACCTCTGTGCTCATCAGGCTGTTTGCAGAACTGCCCCGGGGTGGCTGTGGGAGTGAGGACCCGAGGCCTTGTCCCTGCCGGGGGTCACTGCCAGCTCCAGTCGCTGGGCTGTCTGGCCCCTGCACATGTCCTCACCAGCCTCACACCTGCAGCAGCCTAGAATCTCACTGACCTGCATTTCTACTAACAGCAGAGAAAACTCTGCCTTTAAAAGTCTTCTGTGGCTAGATCAGGTGTCCCTGACAATCTTTCTATTGTCCCGTTAGGTGACAGTCATGACAGATTCGTCCTCATAGTCAGGTGCTAATACACCCACAAGAGTGGGGGGATCACCCCAGGAGTGGGGGACGGATGGTGGACAGGTGGGTGGAGGGACGGGTGACTGGGTGAGTGGACAGTGGGTGGTGGGTAGGCGGACAGGTGAGAAATGTACAGGAAATTACTCCAGGGTAGAAGCTGCTCCCAGGCTGGTTTTATATATATAGTAACAGCAACAGCCTCACCGAGCGTTTGCTGCACCAGGCCCAATCCTCTGAATGATGAAGGCGCTCGTCCAAGCAGGACCATGAGCTGCACCGACCCTAAGGCCAGCTCTGCAAAAGAGGCAGCCAGGCCTCAGAGAGCCTTAAGATCACATGACAGGGGATGGGACTGAGAATCAAAGCCACACCTTTGGTCTAAGCAGCCACATTCCCATTTAACCCAACCAGTGTTCACGGAGCACCACTGTGCACACAGGCCCAGAGCTGAGTGTGACGCCCTTGGTCATTCACTGCCACTGGAAAGCAAGGCACAGTAGTGGCAGTGACGTCCCTCTCCTGGTGGGCGTCTTTTGGTGTTCTGGGTCTGTTCACTGTCAGCACAAAGTCACAGTGAGGATCACAGGAGGTGGCACATGGGACAGAACCCATGTAGGTATTGGGCCCTTTTTGAAAAAGTCTCTGGCGGTGCCCGGGGAGCTGGAGGAGAACACGCTGCCCCACTGAGTGCAGAAGAAACTGCTCAGCAGGGTGAGGCCGCCGTGGCCACTACCCAGCATGGCCAGCTGAGAGGACCCTCCACACAGGGCCTGCCTCTCCTGTGACCCCGTCCCCACTGTGGTGGGGGCTCCAGAGCTGAGCTATTTAGAGCACAAAAAAACTATATGTTCTGGTCACACAAAGGAAGCAATTATGTAAGTTGGGTGGGTTGGTGAGATTTGTTTGTGGAAAAGTTCTAAAGAAATCTCTGCGGGTAGCGGGGTGGGGGGGCACATGCCTCTCATAGAAGCAGAATTTCTGCCATAGCGAGTCCACAGCCACACCATGGGCCTTTTTGTTTCCTGTGCCCTCCTTGGTGACCCCGAGCACAGGGTGCCAGTGACACAGTATTCCACAAACAAGGACAGCTCTCTCCATCCTGACCCACACATCCAAATTCCACTCTCCGCGGGCACAGGCCTCCCCAAGAGGGCTCGGCAGCACCCCAGCCCCTGGCCCAGCAATACACCTGTCACTGTTGTCCTAGCCTGAGGCCCCTGTGCAGGGAGGGGCCGGCCATCTGCCTACTGGACAGGAGCTCAGTGCTCCTCAAAAACCCACGTTCCCATTGGGGACAGGCAGGCAGTTTCCCCGTGGGCAAGGTTGCCCTGGCCCACGCTGCACGGCCCATCCAAGGTGGCCAAACCAGCGAGGCGCTCGGGAGGTGCCGACCCAGACCCACGTGTGGGAAGGGGCTGGTGGTCTGCAAGTACAGCCAGACCAGTCTTTCTTCTGTGGGGTACCGTGTGAAATGGGACGAGATGGCCCTCTGTCAGACAATGTGTCAGCACAACAGCGAGAAGTGACCGGGAAACTGTTCAGATAGCAACAGGCCTGTCGCGTGCCGTCCTCAAGATGAGACGCTGACACAGAACCCCTGTTCCAGCTCCTTCATTTTCGCTTTATGAATCACCCAAGTTTCCTCATGGGCAGTAGGCTGGGAACTGGTGTTCTGAGCTGAGAAGCATCCCATTCCTGTGTTGGGGCAGACCAGTCCAATCTGGCCAGTTGTGACCCTGTGTGTCACCCGCTTCCAGGGGTCTGCAATTTCTGCAAAGGGCTGGGGAGTTGGATCCGAATGTCGGAGCTGTTGGAGGTCTGAGGCCCTCATGCCTCGGGCATGGGAGGTTGCTGGGTGGGCTGGATCCACAACCTCAGGTGGACCTGGGGTGGCCTGTGTGGACAGATGTGTTCCACAGCCCTTTATCCTGACATGATGCCCTCCCACGCTGTCAATTCCAAAATTCTTTCTTCCATGAAATTACAGCACCAGTGCTTGGTAACAATTTCTTTTTTCTTAATGTCTTAGCTGGCAAAATGAAAACTTGAAGTCCTGCACTGGTAATACAAAGGCCCGTTGTTTTTACTCATAATTTTTACTGCATTAGTGGTGGCCATGTCTGGGATAGGAGATGGGAACGGTGTGTATAAACAAAATCACCCCCCAGTGAGTCATGCTGGGTGCAGCCGTGACCATTCATCTTCACAGCGTCTTCCAGGGAAAACTTCACATTACCTGAGCAATGACCATTTTCACTGTCTCCTAGCTCATTTAAGCTCTGCTTGGGTCCAAATATGAAATTTTATTAAACTTCCCTAGTGAAATTATATTTGGATGATGCCTTAGGTCTAATGTTGTGAGATCTCTAATCACAGGAGAAAACATAACTTTAGTGAGAAAGTGGATGCTGTCCCACCTTGTCCGCAGTGTGCTCGGTGTACTGGGTAAGTCTGGCAGTGGGACGTGCGTTCGCGGACACGGTGAGTCCCGCATCGTTGTTCAGGTTTGCAGAGCAATGTGGACATGCCCTGGGTTACTCACAGATGTTTCGTTTCCCTGTCGGCCTGTAAACCTCTGGCTTTAGAACACAGTTGCAAACCCAGAAGGTGCAGCCAGCCAGCCTGTGCTCACACCGGCCTCACTCCCGTCCTCGCCTCCCAGGCAGGCTGAAGGTGAGGCAGCAGCACAGAGCCTGGCGTTGGCAGACCAGGCCCAGAACGGGCAGCGCTGGGCCCTCATGTGCTCTGAAATCACTTTCATCACAGTCACCACCACCGCAAGTGTCAGAGAGCAGATGGGCAGCCGTTCTCATTCAAAGGGCGAAGCACAGCTATTCAGAGAAAGAATAGATGCTGCCCGCTGCTCCTCTGCCAGTTACAGGAAGGCATATTGGGGCCCCAGACCTGTGTATGTTGATTATTGGTCTGGGATGTGCTTAGGAGCCCAGATTTTTTCTAACACGTAGATAGTTTTGGCAAAAGTCATTCCTGGTTTGTGATTCCATAGACAGCAGTGGAATAACGTGTAAGAAATACACGCTCTGGGGCGGTGCCTGTGGCTCAAGGAGCAGGGCACCGGCCCCATAGACCGGAGGTGGTGGGTTCAAATCCAGCCCGGCCAAAAACTGCAACACAAAAAAAAAAAAGAAAAAAGAAAGAAATACACGCTCTGGGTGAAAAAAAAGAACATGTGAATATACAACAGTGTTCCCTTTGTCACCACAATGTAACTGGAGACCATCTTGTGTGGACATTTTGCCCCTGTCATTTTCTGGTTATAGCAAGATGACAGGAAAGTGGCAGTTTTCTAAATACACATGGAGGCATCGACTGTAGGTTATAAATCAGTGGTTCTCAGCCTTCCGAATGCCACGACCCTTTAATACAGTTCCTCGTGTTGTGGCATACGAAGTAGCAATGAAAATAATTTTATGACTGGGGGTCACCACAACATTAAGAACTATATTAAAGGGTCATGGCATTAGGAAGGTTGAGAACCACTGCACAGTGACAGGGCAATACTTGGATGGGCAGACTGCCAGGGCAGCAGCGTGACTCTTGGGACTCCTGGACCCTCTGCTTTGGGTCCTGCCGAGGACAGCGAGTGCTGGAAACTGTGAGCGGCCATGCAGGGAACCAAGGTGCCCAGTGCCCGCAGGGACCCTGAGTCCACTGAGGGCATCAGGGTCCCAGTTGCTACAGGCAGTGTCCGGGCGGGGATCTCAGAATCGTGTTAAGCTTCCCTAGTGACATCACATTCGGGTGGTCCCCAAGGTCCACCGGATCACCATATCTCCTGGTCAGCCCCTCTGTCAGCAGCCGTAGTCCAGAAACACTTTAGCCATCAGTCATCTGTGATCAGATTTTACCCTAAGAGGCAAAACCGAGCTGCAGTTAAGGCCATTCTGGGCCAGAGGAGGGGCCAGATGTCCATCAGCCAGAGCTGCGGGCACGGGTGCGTTTCCGAAACACAGAGGGTGCTGGGCCCAGAGTCAACATCAATCCCTCCACCTCCTCCTGTTTCAGATTTCTAAGCCTCAGCTTTCCTGCTTGAATAAAAGGTCTAACAGAGCTGCGTGCTCTGCAGGGGCACAACGAGGCAGATACAGCAGAGTGCTGACCACGTCCAGCAAAGCCCTTCCACAGCCCCTGTGGGCACAACGAGGCAGATACAGCAGAGTGCTGACCACGCCCTGCACAGCCCTTCCACAGCCCCCGTGGGCACAAGAGACAGATACAGCAGAGTGCTGACCACGCCCTGCACAGCCCTTCCACAGCCCCCGTGGGCAGCAGCGTTTGAGGAGCGAGTGATTGCACTGTGCCTTTCTGTGTGGAACATGGAAGTGCAGCCTGATGTCAGTGGGCCGGGGCAGGCTCAGGTTGGTCCCTGAGCCCTTCCCGCTGTTCCCTGCCCTCCAGACCCCATCAGGTCCACCCTGGAGACCAAGGCCCACCAGTCTATAGCCCCCAAAAGACCCAGGGCTCAGGTGGACTAAAGGACATGGGAAGTCAGTACCACTCAGTGACCCTTATCCGATGTGAGCGACAAGTCCACAGGGGTGAGTTGGATTTGGAGTCCATGAAAGGACAGAGCTGGACAGGTGAACTTTTTCTTCTGGTTCTTCAGAGCTGTATGTTTATATTTAAAATATTAGAAAATATCCTGCCTAGCCAGAAAGAATTAAATTATACAATTGAAATGAATTTCCAGAGTTCTTTAGGCTATGGGTATAAAAATTGGGGGACTCAAGGGGAATTTTCATTTATTTATTTATTTATTTATTTTTGAAGCAGAGTCTCACTTTGTAACCTTCGGTAGAGTGCCAGGCATCTTAGCTCGACCTCAAACTCTTGGCCTCAAGTGACTCTCTTGCCTCAGTTGTTCATTTTTAGTAGAGACCAGCCTCTTGCTCAGACTGGTCTTAAACTTGTGAGCTCAAGCAATCAACTCTCCTTGGCCTCCCAGGCATGAGCCATCACTCCCAGCCACTCAAGGGAAATTCTCACTTTAAAACAAGCAAATAAGGACCAACTCAGCAGCCGTCATGCCAATGTCTAATTTCTTGCAGAGAAGACTGAAGGGTTTGGAGTATGTTCCGGAAATATCAGCATCTGGGTTATTAGCAAACAACTCCGGCTGCTGAGCATCTGCCAAGGCCACTGCCCTGTGCTGGGCAAGCTGGAGACACTCAGCATGGTCCCGGCTGCGGGGAGGAGGTCGCCCGACCAGGGGGACAGACAAGCAAATGTAAAAGGATTTAAAGAAAACTGAGGGGCCACCTGCGGTGCGGGGTGTGGGGACAGGGTGTGTTCAGAGAAGGGGAGCTTCCCGGCTGGGCACACACATGCTGCCGGAGAACAAAGGAGAAACTGAGGAAAACGGGCTGGGGAGGTTGTGTCCTGAGCGTGTGAGAATGAGCAGTTGGTCGGGGCACATGACTTAGGGGCCTCCTGTTGCGAACGGTGTGCAGAGAGAATGAGCAAGGACGGCCGAGCGGGAGCCATCACCAGTGCCAAGAATGCGAGAAACGGGAGAAGCAGGGGCTCGGGGTGCTCAGACGGAAGCAGCTGGACCCACGGCAGAAAGACGAGGCTGCTGTGACCCCTGGGTGCAGCCACCTCAGGTCATGCATCTGCGTTTCTTATAGTAAGCGTCATCTCCCCGTGATCAGGGCCATGTCCTGGCAGGCTTGTCTGGCAGAAAACGATTCCAATACACGACGCCTCTGCACCACTCAGAGATGAGCTAGTAATCCCGTCAGTGGTGTTGAGATCAGCACCGGTACGTTGTCTCACCTAAGTTTCACGCAGGTGATTCTGGCAATGACATGGAGGGGGTTTTGTTTTTGTTTTTTAAGAGTCTCACTTTGTCACCCTTGGTAGAGTGCCGTGGCGTCACAGCTCACAGCAACCTCCAGCTCTGGGGCTTAAGGAATTCTCTTGCCTCAGCCTCCCGAGTAGCTGGGACTCTAGGCGCCCGCCACAACACCCGGCTATTTGTTTGTTGCAGTTTGGCCGGGCTGGGTTTGACCCACCATCCTCAGTATCTGGGGCCCTGGTATATGGAACTCACTGAGCCACAGGCGCCGCCCATGTGTTGTTTCTTCCTTAAGAGTTTTCCCGCTTTTGTAGAATTTGATCACTAATACAGAAAACACTAGAATTGCCTATTCTGGTAAAAGATCTGCATGTTTCCCTGACTGTGTAATAAATGTTCTGTCTACAAATGTAATCTAAACTAAAAATCTGTGTTGGCTTGAACTGGATTGGAGGCAATATTAACCAATGCACTCAAATGGCATCGTCCCTACCAGAAAATGCTGCACGGCCCCAGGTTCAGACTTCTCACCACACTTCTTATGTGTTGGGAGAAGCTACTTTGGGGACACAAACTCCCTTTTCTGTGCCTCACAAATAACTGTATTCAGAGACACAAAGCCCAACTGTCGTAAAAATATTAGTATTCAGATGCTCTTGTGTTTTGTTAATGCATTTAATTGTGTACAATATAGCTATTGTTTTCCTTGAACATTTGCATTAATTTATATTAGCTAGAATATAAAGCAGCTACAAAATCACTATTTCTGTTGCTCTTGCAACCTATAAATAAGCATTGCATCCCTGCAAAAACCACAGCTTTACACTGACCATGGTATTCATGTTGCTTTTTCCAAACACTGCAATGCAGTGATGCATGTAAGCATGTTAAAAATTTTAATGTCCTCACACAATTGAATGTTTCATGAAAAAACAGTGCACTGAAGACCCCCCTCCAGCTTGCCCTGTTTTGCCACGCCTGTCCTGGACTCCGCGACCTGTTTCTGGGGCTCAGTGCAGACACACCGCAGCTGTGCACACTCTTCCAGGAGCTCCAGTAAGACCACAGCGAGCTGGGTCCCTGCTGTTTGCATTTTTCTTTGTCCGTGCACGCGTGGGGAGGAAGGTCATCTGCTCTGGACATGCAGGCTTTCCCGCGGCTGCATGATAAATGGGCAGTTTCTTGACCTGTGTGATTTTGAGGGAAGAAACCCACAGGGTTGGAACCCTTTTCCATTTGTGAAAGGTTGTGTTGTACATATACAAACTTCCACTAATGTGCATACCCAAAGGAAAATGACCATGGCCTCTCCTTGAGTGCCACTGCGCCCAGAGCTGGTGTCCTGCCCTCTGCCGCCCCGATGGGACGTTGGTAGAGAAGGAGGCTGTGTCACTGCGTGTTCTCAAACTCAAACAGGGTAGCTCCTTCTTGCCGGACACAGAGACCGGGGTAAACACGGAGAAGGAAGGAGCTGTGTTAGAGTCACATCCCAACAGTGGTTCAGAACCAGAAGGAAGTTGTTAACGTGCACCAGCTCACTGCGCACACCCCAAGGGTGGTGACCTGGGGGGTGAGCAGGCTGTGCCCTGGAATAGTCAATAGCTGGAACCATTGAGGCACGAGGCAACTGATTTCATTTAGAGTTTTTACAGGAATCTGGTTCCTGATGGTGCTCTGCCTGTGTGTGTGTGTGTGTGTGCATGGGCGTGCATGTGTGTACACATGTGTGTTGTGTACAGGAGGGGGGATTCACCTAACCTCATCGAGTCTGTCCAGGGGCCTCTCTGCAGAGTCACCTTCTGAGTTGCCAGGACCAAGACTTTCACAAGTGTGAATGTTGGAGAATACTTTTTTAAGGGATAAAATTCTTCTAAACATTCAGTTTAACAACCCAATTTTCCCTAACTTGTCTTCTCAATCCACATAAAGAAATGCTGTCGGAGTATTTCTTAGTGGCAGCCAAACCACACGAGAAAGCCCTTCTCACCAACGTGTTCGTGAACTTCCTAGCTGTAGCCATGGTGCTGAAGAGTCGCACTGTGGGTCTGAGCCTGTCCTCAGAGAGGGCCGCTCGAACACGTGGCCCTTGGCGGTGGTCTGGGAACTCGGGCTTCAGGCTGGTGCCCACCACCTTCCCTGGTGGACACTGTGCCAAGCACAGGTGCCGTGCAGAGTGCCGTGCAGCCTCCTTCCCTCTGGGGCCTGGGAGCATGGCCAAGGGGGGCAGAGGGGACCCCACCAGCTTAGGATCAGCTGGTGGATGGTACTTCACAGGCAAAGTCACGTTTGCTGGAAAATTCAGTGTGTCTTCTGCAACTCTGCTCCATACTCTTTTCGCTGTCATAAGTTATCGTTGTCGTAAGTCATCATGGTGACAGGGCCACTCGCGGGGTCCTGGGAGTCCGCCCAGCACATCACTGAAACTGAGGGTCCTGGGGACTGAGCACTGTCCCCTAGAGACGTCCTCGGAGGAAGCCGGCCAGAGTGATGTACACGCCCTGCGCTCCTGCTCCCGTTCTAGGCCCAGACTCCTTCTCCCCTCCCCCAGCCCAGCTCCCCAGAGCAAGGTACGCAGGGTCTCGGCGACCCTCCCGCCTACACGCACTACGGGACACACGCCTGCTGCTCTGCCCTGTCCACAGTCTGCTCTCAGCCAACAGTGCTCCCCACTCCCCAAACTCTGCAGCACTGGGTCTTCTCTGCACCCCATGATACTGTCACCTGCCACCCTCTCTGACCCCAGCACAGCAACTCCCTTGCTGTTCAGTCCTATTCCAAACTGATTCCTGCCCAGGCCCCCGGGTGGGGCCCGCCTTTCTCCTGCCATAGTCACTGCCTTCACCCCCAAGTCCTCAAAGGCCCAGACTGCCCTCACCTCCTCTAGAGCCTCCCTGATGACCTCAGCCTCTTCCATTTTCTTTGTATCATTGCCCAGTAGAAAATTACACATTCTGCCAGTGTTCTGTAGCTGCCAAAACAGATTGCCACATACATCAGGAACTGGTTCTTTTGCAGTTGTGGAGGCCAGAAGTCCTAACTTAAGGTGTCTGCAGGGCCCTGTGCCTCCAAAGACTCCAGGAGAGAATGTGCTGTGTCTCTGACTTTCTGGTGGCACCAGCGGTCCTAGCGCTCTGTGGCTTGTACATGCCTCAGTCCGTCTCCCCCTCCATCACCACTCTTCCTCCCAGTTCACCTCTCTCTCTGTGCCCAGACTTCTCCTTCTTACCAGGATACTAGCCATTGGATTAGAGCCCATCCTACTGCAGGATGACCTCATCTTCACTTAGGCACTCAGTAAATAATTGATGGATGAATGGGAGGATGGAGGGGTAAATGAGTAGTTGGATGAGTGGTTAGATTGGTGGATGGGTGGATGGAAGAGGGGATGGATGGATGAGTGGATGGAGGGGTGGGTGGATGGATGGGTGGATGGATGGATGGATGGATGAGTGCATGTATGTATGGATGGATGAGTGGATGGATGGATGGATTGAAGGATGAGTGGATGGATGGATGGGTGGGTGGATGGTTGTATGGACGGATGGATGAGTGTATGGAGGGGTGGAAGGGTGGGTGGATGGATGAGTGGCTGGATGGATGGAAAGATGAGTGGATGGATGGATGGATAGATGAATGGATGTAGGGATGGATGGATAGATGAATGGATGGATAGATGGACAGATGAGCGGATGGATGGGTGTATGGGTGGATGGATGGATGGATAAATGGATGGATGGATGGAAGGATGAGTGGATGGATGGATGGATGGATGGATGGGTGTATGGATGGGTGGATGCATGGATGAGTGCATGTATGTATGGATGGATGAGTGGATGGATGGATGGGTGGGTAGATGGTTATATGGATGGATGGATGAATGGATGAGTGTATGGAGGGGTGGAAGGGTGGGTGGATGGATGTATGAGTGTATGGATGGATGAGTGGATGGATGTATGAGGGTATGGATGGATGAGTGGATGGATAGATGGGTGTATAGATGGATGGGTGGGTGTATGGATGAGTGTATGGATGGATGGGTGGATGGGTGTATGGATGGATGGATGAATGGATGAGTGTATGGAGGGGTGGAAGGGTGGGTGAATGGACGGATGAATGGATGGATGGATGGGTGTATGTATGTATGGGTGTATGGATGTGTGGATGGATGAATGAATGGATGTATGGATGGATGGAGGGATGGATGGATGAGTGGATGGGTAAGTGGATGGATGAATAAGTGGATTATGGATGTATGTATGGATGGATAGTGAGTGGATGAATAGATTTGTAGATAAAGGGATGAATGAGTGGAGGATAGATGGATGAATAAATAGATGGATAGATAAGTGTGTGAATGGATTAGCAGATGGTGGATGGATAGATAAAGTAATAGATCAGTGAAGGAACGGGTGGTTAGGTGGATAGATAAATGAGTGGATGGATGGATGGATTGTTGAGTGGATATATCAGCAGTTCTCAACCTGTGGCTCACGACCCACAGGAACTGTATTAAAGGGCTGCAGCATTAGGAAAGTTGAGAACCACTGGGGTAGATGGATGAGTGGATAGATGGATAGATTAGTAGATGAGTGAACGGATGAGTTCATGGGTGGATTGACAGGTAGATGCATAGATGGGTGGATGAATGGGTAGATGGATGATATTACAGGAAAGTGTGAGGAAATTCACATTTTCTATAGGTAAGTAATATAATTTGGAGAGGAAACTAACTAACTTCCCATAACTTGTGAGCAAATGGATTTTATTGTCATTTTTGGTAAAAAGCTATGTGGTGGTGGTATGTATACAACATTCCCACTGTAAACGCTATAATTGTTACTGCCTAGAGAAGCCAGATGGAAATGTGCTGAGTAAGCAACTCTGTGAGGAGCAAGGGAATGAAAGAATTCTAAATGCCCCATTTCTTCAAAGCATGAATTGTAAAAGGATGTGGGAAGTTCCATTTCTATCAGAGCACCAAAAACACCTTTTGTCAAAGGAACGCTCCCAGCGAGCTACGCTTGCTCACTGGTGGCCCTTTGGATACAATGTCCCGTGAGCTCCCTGCCCCCGTGCTGTCCAAGTGCAGCCATGCAGCGCCCACAGAGACACTGCTATGTGGCTGCTGCATGCTCAGGCCACTTCATTAGGAAGCCCTGCCCGCCTCAGCCGGAGCACCAAATACCGAATGACTGAGGTAATCCTAGGGCTTTCCAAAAAGCAGAGCCGCGGCAAGGACGCCCGTGCTGGTTCATCTGCAAAGGCAGTCTCAGGCTGAGGGCCCCACACACTCCGTGGGCTTGCCAGGAGGCAGCTAGTTAGAGACCCCTGCAAGAAAGCAGCTTTGTCCCGCGCTGCTCTGCACAGGCCCGTATTCATGTCTCATTGTTGTTTGCAGGAGAGGCAGATGCGGACCAGAACAATGGGACCTCCTCTCAGGACACAGCGGTGACAGACTCCAAGCACACAGTGGACCCAAAGAATGCCTGGCAGGACGCCCACCCAGCTGACCCCGGGCGCCGCCCCCACTTGGTCCGCCTCTTTTCCCGAGATGCCCCAGGGCGGGAGGACAACACCTTCAAAGACAGACCCTCCGAGTCTGACGAGCTCCAGACCATCCAAGAAGACAGTGCAGCTGCTCCCGAGGGCCTGGATGTGATGGCGTCACAGAAGAGGCCCTCCCAGAGGCACGGATCCAAGTACCTGGCCACAGCGAGCACCATGGACCATGCCAGGCACGGCTTCCTGCCCCGGCACAGAGACACGGGCTTCCTCGACTCCATCGGGCGCTTCTTTGGTGGTGACAGGGGTGTGCCCAAGCGGGGCTCTGGCAAGGTGAGCTCTGAGGAGTAGAGGAGCTTAAGTTTAAATGGTAAAGAAAAGAAAAAATCTGTTGGGGGGGGTAAAGCCGTTAGAGGACAGACTGACCCTGACCCTGCAGCCGCCTGTCTCAGGCTTGGGCCCTTGCTGGAAAATGTGCACAGCTGGGGGCGTGGGCCTGGGGTGCTGTTTAGATATTTGTGTTGACATGCCCTCCCGCTCCCCTCACTGTGGGTCTGTGATCAGGCTGCGGCTTGGGAATGCAAGGATGTTCTGGATTCCGGGTCCCTGAGGGTGCCGGGCACCTCTGCTTGGGGGGCTCTAGACCGATTTTGCCTCTGATGCGTGCTCAGCAATTCACTGTGCTCATTTTGTTCCTGGAGTCGCTGCCGCTGGCTTCATATCGCTCCCCAACAGTAATACCATTGATGGACTTCTGAACAAGCACCTGCATTTAAATCAGCCTTGAGCAAGTGTTCTCTTTTAATTGTTTAATAGAAAGGATAGAGGGATAAATGAGTGTCAATGAATGGAAAGTTTATTATTTTGTAATTCCATTAATTTGAATACAGAGTCTTAGAAGTTTCATTATTTTAAAGCAACTTTTCTGTGTATAAAAATGTATCCTAGGAAATAAGTGCTGCCGTGTGGTCCTGTTTCTAAGTGTGGCTTCTGGCTTGGACTATGAATGGACAGTCTGTATCTGGTGTTGCTTTAAGGGCTGATCCCCGGTCGTAGTCAGGTTGCAGATATAAAGCATTTCACAGGATCTGTCAGAACGGTGGTTCTCAACCTTCCTAATGCGGTGGCCCTTTAATACAGTTCTTGTGGGTCATGACCCGCAGTGTTAGAGTGTTGGAGAGTTGAGTGATTTTGGAGAGAGAGAGAACTTTTTCTGGAAAATCCCCTGTTGTATTGGATAACCTGTAAGCTGCAGCTTTCCTGTGCTGTATCCTGTGCTGACTCTGATCTCTGGGAATATGAGGAGCTTCTGAAGAACGTGCTGGACAGAGCCCCTCATCCTGTTAGTCTATAGCTATAAAAGCCATTGGGTGCCGTAGAGTTTGGGAGTCACAGCACGTGGAAATGTTAAGCCATGCTATGGTCTCTACCCCTGCCCCACGTTGGGAGGTCACGCTGAGACTCACGTGTGAATAGCACAGTGCTTACGGAACTTCTAGTCTGCTCGGTTCATCTGGGGTTTGTACTACTGGACTTTTCCCTTTACATTTTGGCAATAGTCCCTTGCCCCCAAATGCCACCAGCTGCCCTACTGCTAAGGCCTCTCCCCGGGTGGTGCTTTCTCAAGCACAGCCGTCTAAGCCCACCAGGCATCCATGGGGGCGGCCTCCTGGTGAAGCTGCTGTCATCTTGAGCTCCATCTGCACGCGGCCCGCCGGTTTTGAAACCTTGAGCTATCCTGCTTAATTCAAGGAACAGGAAAATGTATTAAACTAAGCAGAAAAGATGAAATAGTTGGGTAGCATATATTATAAAGTAAGCTTCATTTCAGTGATAATGGTGTGAGGTCAAAAAAAATCGAGAAAGCAGTGCATGAAACATTGTGGTTGTATCTCAAAGTGGACACATAAACACATACATGTTTTTCTTCCTTTGTGTGACATTATAACCTTTATTGTTTTAAATCTTTTATACTGGCTCGGCACCTATGACTCAGAGGGCTAAGGCGCCAGCCACGTACACCTGAGCTGGCGGGTTCGAATCCAGCCCGGACCCGCCAAACAACAGTGACAGTTGCAACCAAAAAATGGCCAGGTGTTGTGGCAGGCGCCTATAGTCCCAGCTACTTGGGAGGCAGAGGCAGGAGAATCGCTTGAGCCCAGAAGTTGGAGGTTGCCATGAGCTGTGATGCCACAGCACTCTATCCAGGGTGACAGCTTGAGGCTCTGTCTCAAAAAAAAAAAATTAAATTAAATTAAATAAATAAATCTTGTATACTCTTCCATGTTTTCAACAAAAGAATTTGGTCTCAGAAGTAGTCAATCTCTTGGCAAAATAATGCCATCTTGTTGTCAAGGACCCAGAAAAATCAAAACATTTCCACAGGATTTTAAAAAATAAAAGCAGTTTTTAATTAATTATTTTTAAAATGTGAATATATCAGTTATTTTCACTACTGAGTGTTAAATAAAGAGGACTTTTAGATATAGTGTTACCCTGTGATGCAAAAACAGCTGATCAGCGTTTGCATGAAAATCTTACAGCAGCTTCTCCCAAACACAGGCTAGGGACACATTTCCCTGGAGGGCCCTTGCTCAGAGTAGGGGATGAATGGCAACCTCTGTCCAACCCAGCTCTCACCGTGGAGTCCTCTACAGGCTGGAGATGCCCGATGCCCGCCTCACCCCATACCCAGCCTACAAACCCACGGTTGCCCTAGATCCGGGGCATTGATTGGTGCGGACTGCTGTGCGGTCATTTTTTGGTTTCGCTTGTTCATAGGTCAGGAGAACCCTCCTTTGTATATGCCAGAGAGGGCCTCAGGCTTGAGACAGGAGAAGGAGCAAGGAGCCTAGCACAGCCCAGGACCTGGACATCCTGCCCTCTCTCTGTCCCTTCTCTGTCTAGATCAGCTTCTACTTTTCACCGCAGGATCCCGACAACCTTGAATGAGCCCCTCCCCACGACCCTGTGAATGAGGCCACTTGTCTTGACTGCCCTCTCTGCTCTTCCTGAGGGCACATGACACTAGGGTGCTGCCCACCCCCCGGGCTAGGGAATGCAACAAAGACACCCACCCTCTGTGTGCCTGGGGGTTGACATTCAAGAAAAGTGCATTAAAAATTCCTTGAGGAGGCATATTCTTTTGAGAGGCATAAATGAAAAGCATTCAGAGGGAGGAAAGAGAGGCCTGCGTTGTTGTGTTTAAGGAAGAGGAATGCCAGGGCTTGTGCGGGGCGGGGACTGGGCAGGGCTGGGGGTCCCTCCCCAGGCTCTCCCCCCAGGGTCAGTCCCGCGTCAGGCCTAACACCTGAGGCCTTGAAACATTGGCTTTGAAACTGCTGTCTCCCTCTTCATCTAGAGAGGAAGTAAGGTTCCACAAAGTAGCCGAGCTGGACACGGGATTAACTCCTGGACCATTCATAAATGAGAAGGCCGGAGGACAGGCCATCTCCTATTCCCCAAAGCAGATACTTTGCAAGGTTTTTTTTCTTTTTTAAGTTGGGTTCCGGACTGATGAGTTTCCCTATGTTTCTCTATGTTTTTAACGTTACAAGCTCCACTTATAACCTGCTAATCTCAGCATTCCATTATCCAACAATCAGTGCTTCTCCTATGTCATTCATTCCGACTATTCAGGATGAGAACCGTTTCTGTCACTTAACGCTACTGGATATAATGGGTCTTGTAAGTTAAGCCCAATGTTCTGTTGCTTGATTTTTTTCATTGCATTTTAATTTCATTAAACATATTGTCATTCTACTGGAACTTAATTCTTCACTGTTAACGTGACACCCTAATTCTGTAGATGCGTTGTCATCCCATGGGCACGTCCCCATTTGGGGACTATGTGACGGGCACAGGGGTGAGCCAGAATGGAGCCAGTCATGAGCTGTGTGGTAAGGGACTTGGCCGTTCATCACTTCTGTTGAATAAGAGATTTGGCCAGAGATCCTTCTAGACAAAGTCCAAATAGGGCAGGTGTCTCTATAGCTGCACCAAACAAAAGCCTTTAATGTTTCTCATAGGAACTCCTTCTGAAGAGCAGTTACTGATCAGGGTTTCTCTGGCTACACCACCAGCTCCCTCCTGTGTCCGTCACATGGTCCCCGCAGCCACTGCTCTCAGGGTTTTACTAGACAGCAGTTACCCTAGAACTCAATGTGTCCGCCCTGGCGGGGACTGAGCCACATCCTCTGTACAAGTGACATATTGTGAATTATGTGAACTTGTTTGATGGTACTTGCCTGTGGTGGTTGTGTCACAATTTGATTTTGTTATGAACTTTTGCTTTATATATATTTTCTCCTTTTGTGCATTCATTAAACAGTTTAACAGAACGAGAATGGTGTACTAATTGCATGCAAACTTTTTTGAGTTGTCTTTTTTGGTCGTCCTGCCTAAGCCAGTGTGTTGTGCTTCTGGCATTTTGGTGGCCTTGTGACATAGCTAGCAGGTAAGTCTGCACACCCGAGTCCCTGACATTTCCACAGGGGTGTTTGAATCTTTTCTCTTCATTGACAGCAGAGTGTCCTGGTCTCTCTGGGTGTTTCTGATGCTTTCCCCAAAGCTCACAAGCACGTGAGGGGAAGGCAGGGCACTGGGTCACCTGCTGGCCTTGGTGCCACCTTGGATGTGGCACACTCGGGCCACACAGCACAGAGATGGCTGCCTGGCTGCCCCGCAGCCCCAGGAAGGACATGCACAAAGGTGTCAGAGGAACCTCAGGAAACTAAAATGAGGGAGTCCGGTCTTCCTGAGAATGACGATGAGTGTGTGGGATTAGGGGCAAATTTGGGGTAGTTCAGAAATAAGGGAAAGATTGGAGAGACTTTGGCATGTTCTGCCCTCAGCCTGATAGCAAGTCCTACCCGTGGGCCCCATTCTAACCCATCTCTCTCCTGAAACTCACTTCGACTTTAAGGCTTTTATTTCCCTCATTACTGATTTTCCTTTTGGTTAAAAAAAAAATACATACATATATATGTGTGTGTATATATGTCATTTGGTGACGGGCAACTCTGGTCCATGGACAGGTCACTTCACATCCGAGAAGCCCTGCCTGTCCACGGCACAGCAGGAGGCAGAGCTGGCGTGGACATCACACCACGTTGTTGGTGGGTGGGGCTGTGGAAATCCCCACCTAACTCTGCTTTAATATGTCATTAGAGTTTTCATCATGTCTGTCCCCAGGCTCCAAATGCTCTGAAGTCCTCCCACTTCATAAAAAAAAGTAAAAAGGAAAAAAGCTAAAGGAAAACGAAGTGTTCTGAGGGATCCCCTACAGGGGGAGCTTCACACAGTGTCAGAACAGGCCAGTCTTGCCTTTGACCTTCCCTGGCCCTTGCTGGGCTGCATTCCCAACTGCTGAACCACTTGTTTCCCCGTTCTACAAAGACGCATCTTAGGCTTCTCTCATCGGACCTGAGGAGGAGAGAAACCCAGGCCTGTTTCCCTTCCTGGCTCTGGGAGGCCCAGCTGCTGGGGAGCCCCGGGCACAGGCTTCCTGCAAACCTTGGACAGGGACTCAGTCATGTGCCTCCCCCCTCACCGGGGTGGACAGGTATGTTGGGAGAGCAAGGTAACCCCAGGCCCCCAGGGCTCCATGAAGACGCCTCAGTGGGGGCCTCTCCACAGCTGGGCAGAGACGTTACGTAGAGGCAGGGTCAACAGAAAGTCCTTCTCTGCCTGGATGGAGGTCTACTGTGTGACCTTGCCGGAGGCCACCCGCTGAGGGTCCTCCTCATGGAGAAGGCCAGGTCTCCTCAAGACAGTAACTTGCACAGGCTGGGCCAGTCAGACCTGCTCTGGAATGAATACTCAATTCCCTGGCTATTTACCCAGCATCGTCGGGTCCCTGGCAATTCCTGCTAATGTAGAAAGAAGTAAGTGGCCTCCTCTCTCATTCGGGGAGAACCGAGATGCTCCCACAGAGCAGTCCTGGGAACCCAGGTGTGTTCCCCTTCCACAGCGCCCGTTACACTTCCAGAAACGTACTGACCCTCTTCTGCGTCTGGGCTGAGACCCAGACCACCCGGCTGCTGCTCCCGTCCAGTCCATTTCCTCTCTAGCTGATACAAGGCATCTCTTGACACCCAGTACGCTGATTCTATGGTCTTGACCCCCGTAAATGCGCTCGCTCCCTCCCCTTTCCCTCTCTCTCCTCCACTCCTCCAGCCCTGCCTCCTCCTCCGTTTCGCTGTGACAGTGGAAATACAGCTTCCTGAAGGCCATTTACCTTGGTCTTGTAATCTCTGTTTTCTTGGTTTCTTTGTTTTGGGGGGGCAGGCTCTCACTCTGTCACCCTGGATTGGGTGCTGTGGGGTCAGAGCTCACAACAACCTCAAACTCTTAGGTTCAAGTGATCCTCCTGCCTCAGCCTCCCAGGTAGCTAAGACTACAGGCACCTGCCACTACTCCCACTAATTTTTGTAGTTTTATTAGAAAGAGGGTCTCACTCTTGTGAGGCTGGTCTCAAACTCCTGAGCTCTGATAATCCACTCACCTCAGCCTCTCAGAGTCCTGGGGTTACAGATGCAGCCGCCGCATCCAGCCACAAGCTCTTTTAACCACGCTGCTCAGAATTCACTGATAAAGCAAATACTCAGTGGAGCTGATAGAATAAGGAGAATACACTAAATTAGAGGCACATACTGTTCAGGAAGATGTATAACAATGCAGTTAAAGTGAACTCACAGTTCCTGGGAAGGAATATTAAAGGAAGTTCCTGCTTATATTAAATTCTGAAATTTCACCAAACCCCAGGAAAGATGACAGCAGGAAAATGTGAGTCCAAGTGATTGGCTACAGTGCCTTTGAACACTGCTGCTCTTAAATCATATCCTTTAGTCTACAGAAAACGTGAAAGGGCCCATTCTCAAACAAATTAATCCTCACAGAGCAGGAATGATTTCCACTTGCAAATCCCATGCAAAAGCTCACACACTTGCTGTGGAAGGTAAACAGTGAAGTTCTGAAAATAAGATTGGATGTAAAACACATCCATTGCAGCAGGGCCAGCAGAAAGCCCTCTCAGCACACCTGCTGGGGTCTGGAACGGACAGCCTTCCTCTCAGAAACCAGCCCCATCTGTGCCGCCAGGTACTGAGAACATGTGGGCCCAGAGCTCAGAGCAGAATAGGCCCTGGAGGAAAGCATGGCCCTGAGTCTCCCCTTCTGGGCCTTCTCTCTGCATGTGTGCCACACCCGAGCCTTGGGAGGCCACTGTTGTGCGCTTCACCACGCCCTGGTCTGTGCACCTGTCTGCCCACCGACCCTCTGCTGACGGCCCCTTCCCACCCTCACCCCTGCTCATCCTCCTCACCTCCTGGGGTCTCGCCAACTGGCTCTAGAGGAAATTTGCTGGAGGCCATGGTTCTCTGCCAGGGCCCAGCAGACTCACTCCACCTGCTCTGTCCCTCGGCAGGTCCCCTGGCTAAAGCAGAGCCGGAGCCCTCTGCCCTCCCATCCCCACGGCCGGCCTGGGCTGTGCAACTTGTACAAGGTAAGATGCCAGCCGACACCCTCCCGTCCGGGCCGGGGCAGCATCCTCACCTGGGCTCTGAGCTCTGCGGGGGGCTCCAAGCGTCTGCCCTCTACCTGCACAGGCAGGGGCTCAGGGAGACGGGGCTCTCGGGTCCTCGGTGCATCCACAAGTTGACAAAGCAAGTGAGGCAGGTCTTGAAAAAGAGACAGAAAGACCTGAGAGGGCTGAGAGCACCTGCCCTTGAGTGCACAGGGCCCCGCTGGGCAGGTCAGAAGGGACCACTCCCGTGGAGTCGCAGCACGGTAAGGAGGTGCTCCCTGTGCCAAGGCCAGAGGCTCAGCCCCTGGTGACACTCATGGACCTGGGAGGGTCGGCCTGACCATGGTCATGTGCTCAGCTGAGCTCAGTCTGCTCTGGGGAGAGGCAGCAGGCAGACGCCTGCACTGCCTCAGGTCAGCCAGCTACACCGTTCAACAAGTGCCCTGGGAAGTCTGGACCCCTGAGTGTCCTCACTGCCCTCAGCAACACCACCCCTTGTCCCCGAGTGGCTGCTACAGCTGCCCAGGGGTGATGGCAAGGACGGGCACTAAGGAAAGGGGGAAGGGGCCCATCCTGAAGGCCCCGTGAGGAGCCTCCCTCGCCCACGCCTCACTCATGCCCTTGGGCACCACCCAGACTCGGTTGGCCAGCGTGCTTCCCGATTAAAGCAGGTGCTGTGGCACCTTGGCACTGAGGAATGCTCTGATATCTGGCTAATGAGGGGAGGACGTTGCTGAGACACACTTGGCTGGGCTCCAAGGGTGACGGAGGGAGGGAGATGACAGAGCAGTCCTAGAGGGAACTGTACTAATCAGGGCAGGGTGTGAGGAGAGGAGTCAGTGACTGCAGGGCTGCAGAGCAGCTGATGGCCTGTGCTAAGCTGCACCCCGTCCCGTGCCTCTCTGTGTGAAGCTGTGAGGTCACTGCCAGAAGAGGACCAGGAGAAGTGAGGGGCATCCCGCTGGCTCTCAGGGTGACCGGCCCAGGGCAGAGGCTGAGAGTGCAGTGGGGCAAGCCCAGGCCGGGGACCCGGCGTAGCCCCTTTGCAGCCAGAGCCGGGACCGGTCGGCTGCATGCCCAAGAAGGAGGCGGAAGGAACTCTCCAACCCGGTGATCTTGGTGGCGCTGGCCTGGACGCCTGGTCAGGGGTTTGTGTCTAACTTGAACCGTGTCTCAGTGGTGGTAACTCTCACAGGTTCCATTTTGAAAACAAAAACTACACCCTCCAGTAGCTTCCAAGGGTCCCTGGTCCTGTGGGCATCATGCTCCCTGGACAGCCTGGGAAGACACCTGGGCTTCCCAGGACAGGCTCAGGACGGCCACATCCACCTGCTGCTTCCCCAGCAGAGTGGAAGCTGGCCCAGCGCCCACGTGGGGACCTACCTGTGGCCTCCCCTGTATGGGCTGACCTGCCCCGGAGCACAGCCTGTCCCAGGGAGAAACCTCAGACACAGCCTGGAGCTGAGGCAGGCGAGCTGGGGCCGTGTGCAGATAATAGCAGAAACTGTGGCAGAATATTTGATTTTTCCTTAAAAAAAAAATAATTTAGCAGAGAAAAATCAGCCCTTCTGTCCTCCCACAACTTCATCCTAGACGTATTTTTACATAGACTCTTAAAGACCTGGCCAAAAATAAGCTAACCTGTGGGAAGGCCGCACGTGCAGCCTGGAGCCTTTCCTGCAGGTGCCGCCAGGTGTGGGCACAGAGGCCGCCAGGTGTGGGCACGGCGCCGCCAGGTGTGAGCTCTCTGCTTCACTGCATGCAGTCTGTGGTCCACGTTCTGGTCTAACTAGGATTTGGACGTCCTTGGCGAACACACACTGGAAGAATTAAAACGCAGAGTACCAGACTGGGGCAGGGGCAGTGTCTACAACACCACGAGATGAAGGGAAATGGAAGAGGAAGCTAATGTGACTCGCAGACCATGCTGCCGAGCAGATGGCTGTGGCTGTGAAGAGTGTGACAGTGTCAGCCTCAAGGATGGTGGCAAGGCCAGATGCAAAATGGTTTTAAGATACACCTGTCCTCTGGACTCTGACGAAGCCACATGGAGTGAGCCTGCGGGAGCCGCGGGCTGGGTGGACAGGGCTTCCTGGCCAGGTGAGAGCAGAGTGGGACCTGGACCCCCTCCCCACACTCCAGGTGCCCCAAGGCTGGCGAGAGACGTGGGCAGACGGCTGCTCTGTCTCAGCCCACTGCTTCTCTGTGGCTGGCTCTCCCTCTGTCTCTCTTTCCTTCTGCAAAAACTCCAGGAGGGTAGGACACGCCCACCCGCTTGAAATAGGAAGTCACCTGGCAAAGGACAGCTAGTTCCAAAGCTGTGGGTGACATCCTCCAGACCCAGAATCCCTGCTGGGTCCAATTGCGGGAGACTGAGCACGGCCCTCCGTGCAAGCGCGGCGTTCGTTCCTTTGAGGACGGGAAGGCAGCAGGGAACAAGGATCGGTGGTTCCCACTCTGAGAATCTAAAAGCAAGTTGGAAAAGCAAGAAGAATTCCAAGGCGGAAAGAAGGATCAACACACACACAGTGGGAGACAGCTGACAGCCTGGGAGGGAACAGACCCCTGCAGATGCTGCGAGAGGGCCCCTGGCTGAGCCGGGCAGAGCCGGATGGACAGGAGGCACCGGGCACCGCCCTGCCGTTGGTCTCCTCTGAAGTCCCCCGCCTCGCGGCTTGCAGACCGACCAGTCACTCCTGAGCTGCCTTGGAGGACACAGTCCACTCAGTGGGCATCCGCAGATTCACTGAAAGACACCCCTACTTCTGAGCCTAGCAGCTGTCACCCCAGCACACTGTCTAGGAGTCAAGACATTTCTTGTGGGACAGCGCAGGAGCAAGAATCCAGAACACAGGGTCAGGGCTGACTTCACCATGGGGCAGCGCGGCCCCTGCAGGCGTCCAGCTTCCCTGAGCTGCGGTGCCTCGCCATGGAGCAGCAGCAGTGGGACGTGGCACCTGTGCCTGGGCACTCCTGGCACCAGCGGCTTCTGTGCTCCTCTCCTGCACACACAGGGGCTGTCACGACCCTTCTGATGGCACTCCAGCAAGGCCAAGAAGATGCACGGAGCCCATGGGGGGCAGCGCTTGCCCTGGAGGACCCCGGTGGTCAACTGTGGCCTTGGGCCAGTCACATGTCTGCTCTTGGGCCTCCATTTCCTCAACATTAAAATGGAAGTGTTGGATCAAATGCTGCAGCTATCCCTTAAAGACTGCAGTCCCACAAGCCTTCTGTTTTTCCCTCGTCTCCCCGGGAGGTTCCACAACACATGTGAAAACCCAGCTCTCGCTCCTTTGGGAGGCGCCTAGGAGTGCGTCCTGCATGCTGTGTCTTGTCTGGGGCCTACCAGCTTGAAACCCATCTCTCCCAGGTACTGCTCACACAGGAAATTTGTAGCAGTCTTTCCTCTGACTTCGTCAGCTCTGATGAATTGAATTCCCTCATCATTTCCCCAAAATGCCTCTAAGAACATTAGACTGACTCTGACGGCTGCACAATTTGAGAAGCCTTTGCTGTCTGCTGCAGACCCCACTGCTTGGAGAAGGTGCTGACGTGAAGGGGGCACCTGGGCAAGGGCCCACGTGGCCCAGCAACACGGCTGCCCCTGCACCTGCGCCCGGCCCACGACCTTTGCCTGCTGCAAACTGGTTGCCGCTTTGCTTTTCCTTCTGGGGAAAACATGGCACCCCATGACCCCCAAACTGCCTGCATGCCCATATTCTCTGCAAGGGGACAGCTGGATTCCAAAACCAAGGAAAAGCATTCAGGGTACTTATGTTTGGTCTATGCCTCTATTTTTGAAGTTAGCTTGATATTTGTGCTGAAAAGAGTCTCCTATGTACTTCGAACACATTGAGATCTTTAACATGGGAGCAGAGTGGTGAAGTCCAGTAGTGATACCTACGTCCTGCAGGGATGCTGCAAACCACTCTCTGGAAGAGCTGGGCCAGCATGTCACTGCCTGGCTGGCAGCTCCAAGTCACCCTTCACTTGGGAAACAGACAGTTCTGAGCCTTCCCTGCGGGTGAGATCATCCAAGTCCTCTTGCCAGGAGCTTTCTATGGGATCCTGAGACAGGAATGAACAGGGTATTCTAAATTGAGGCTCCCCCCTCCTAAAACCACCCCTCCATGCAGACTGTCACCCAGCTCCTAATAAGACAGCGACCTGCCATGTGAAAATATACAACCATCTCTTCCCCACAAGGGTGGCTGTTTGTTCACCGACTCTGAGCCTGTCCACCCACCAGGACGAGAGGGCCGGGGACCAGTCACTGAAGCTCTTCCCCCTAAGGTTAAACCCCAGGTCAGAAACAGACAGCCACAGAGAGAGCCACTCAGCACCTGGGGTTCTGGGCTCCGAGCTGCGTCTCTCAGTGCCCAGCCAGAGCCTCAGTGCACAGCCCCTGTCAGAGGCAGCTGGTCAGCGAGAGCAGAGAACCGGATGGCCCTGAGCTCTCCTAAGAAGGTGGCATCCCAGCCTCTGCTTTCAGCTTCACCATTTGCTAAAAGTAGAACCCCTCAAACTTGAAAACTGCTCCCCATGGTCATGGCACAGAGCAGAGCCTCAGGACACCCGGACACCACCACCCCGACAGCCGGCACGCGCGGTGTCCCATAGCTGGGAAGACATATATTATCAGAACAGATGCCAAGAAAACTGAAATCCTGTCTAAATGAAAGTCTGTCTGAGTTTCTCACGGAATGGAGAAAAGCCAGATTGATATGGCGCAGCTTTCCATACAGAAGGGAACGGCCGGTGCTCTCAGTAACTCATGTGAGTCAGTGATTCAGGAACAAATACGTTCTTTTTTATTTTTTGCGGTTTTTGGCTGGGGCTGGATTTGAACCCGCCACCTCTGGCATATGGGGCCAGGGCCCTACTCCTTTGAGCCATAGGCACCACCCAGGAACAAATACGTTCTTAAACTCAGTAAGGGTAAAATCACAGGAAAAACACGTATATTATTCAGACAGAAAAGAATTCTCTCCAGATTGCAAAATCTAAAATGCCCTGACTTACCAGGAAAAAGCCCAGTGCTCTGTCCGGAGTCATACACGTAGTGGACGTTTGACTAGAAATGGCGTCACGGTTTCCCCGAGATACACTCGCGGAAAACTGGAACTGGAGAAAGCCGCAGCGTTCATGATCTGTGAGGTCCGGGACTTGCCAGCGCTGTGGGGTCGGGAGCTCCGGGAGCGAGAAAAGGGGAGGAGACCTGAGCTCACACCTGGCAGACGGGGTCACTTCGTCACCAGCCTTGAAACTGGCCAGGCACAGTCTGGTCAGTGACGTCCTGTGATGGGCGGCACCGTGGCTGCTGGCTGACTGCCCCGGGGACTGGAGGACGCCCAGCTCTTAACTCCAGCCGCTCACAGGCTGCTTCCTCTCCCCGGCTTCACGTGGCTCACGGGCAAACAAAACCCGAGCTGTACATGTAAAGTCACTTACGCGAGGGGTCGGGGGTTCATGAAAGGACTTGGTAAGCCCCTGAAGAAGTGGGCAGCCAGAGAAGAGGATGTGTGTGAGAGTGCCAAAACAACCAGAGATTTCTCACGGGGACAAAGGAAAAATCAAATACGTTCACTCTTCTCCCTGAGGACCACTAGTAAAACTCTCAACGTGAAGAGCAAGTGTGCCAAATGCAGCCGTGCGGACACATGAAAAATCCCGCAAGGTTGAATCTGAACTTGAGAGGAATAAATATCAGGACGTAGGCTGGTCGGCTGGCTGGCCTCCAGACACACAGGCGGAACAGAACAACCCGTAAGCGATAGGGTCCTTATGCTCAGGTACAATGTGGGAGAGGGGCTGACAGGGCCTCTCCTTTTAAATGCATCCTTTGGAATACAAAGACAGCTGAAAATTCTCATTGCATTAACTAGACCTTCATCTGTTACCTATCAGTGTTTGCCAAAATAATTAGGAGCTAGTTTTGTAGTGAAGGGCAGAAATTAAAACCTCTAATTCCCTAGAACAGTGATTTTTTTTCAACCGGTGTGCATGAACATTTTTAAAGATCATTAATTAAATTATTTTCAAAAGAAGTTCAAAACATAGTAAGTATATTCTTTTTCTTTACTTTTTTATTTTGATCAACATAATTTAAGTGTGTCACAGAAGTTTAACTATAGGTTCAAGGGTGCCGTGAGATTAAAAAAAAGAAGCTGAGGACGGTGCCTGTGGCTCATTGAGTAGGACGCCAGCCCCATATACTAAGGGTGCTAGGTTCAAACCCAGCCCCGGCCAAACTGCAACAAAGAATAGCCGGGTATTGTGGTGGGCACCTGTAGTCGCAGCTACTCAGGAGGCTTAGGCAAGGGAATCGCTTAAGCCCAAGAGCTGGAGGTTGCTGTGAGCTGTGACGCCACGCTCTCTACTGAGGACAATAAAGTGACTCTATCTCTTAAAAAAAGAGGTTGAAAAATACTGGTTTAGACATTAGCTGACATATCTATTCATTGATGTTGTCAGCAGATAATAATTTCTTTTTCCCTTCAACATTTTTATATTGAGTTCATAGCTCATCTTGATGTAAGGTAAGTCTACAAACTTTTGTAACCAATAAATACACAAAATACGATTTTAACATCCATTCTTCCTCTTCCCCTTTCCTCTCACCATATGAGCAGCTGGTGAATTTCCTCATCCGCTGCTGAGATTCAGGTTTGTAACATGAGCCTCTAGCCTCTGCTTCCCAGCCGCAGCCCCCCGGGGCTGGAGCCATGGGAGTTGGGAGACAGGCCAACAGCCCATAAACCAAGCATTTGCCTCTCAACTTCCAGAGCTGTGAGATGACGTGGCCTCACGGGGGCAGCACTGAGCAGCTCATCTGGTGTTCAGGTAGCAGGGGTGTAACCAGTGATGCTTTTCCCCTTCCGCCAGCCCAAGCTTATAGTGTGAGCGCTTTTTTCTGCCCCTTGTTCACACTGAGTCCCTCTGGGGATAGGGATAAGTGTGCATTCCGGGAACTTGCATGAACTACCTAAAAACAATGCCAATAAGAAAACTGTCACTGCTTTTAGCTGCTGGCTCAACAGAGAGCAATTGGGTGTGTCCTTCTTACAGTGAGGACCAGCCAGGCATTTGTTTCAGGCCCTGTGCTAATGGCCTCACCGAGGGCCCCACTGTGTCTCTGTGAAGACAGTCAGCAGGGGGCCCAGGTGGAGAAGCCTGGCGGGGGGCCCTACGGTGACCCCCTGAGAAGGCTCACGTAGGGTATGAAGGGGCAGAGGCAGGAGCCAGGACCCTGTTCCCCACCGTGGGAATGACAGAGCCAATGTTATCAACACTCAGTTTTGTGAATGACCAGTTTCCCCCAAACCAGGATACAGTGAAATAAACCAAAAGCAGAGAAACAAAATGCACTCACTTTCTGTTAAAATACATGATCTGAAAAGAGACCAGACCATCTCTGATGATGCTTAAAAGATGTCCTGAGACTATGTGGTGTCATCGCGAACACCCTCCCGTGGGGTGGGGTGTGGACGGGCCAGGTCGGAGGGAGTGGTGCTCTGCGCATCCCGTTGTCCTCTGCCCAGCCTGCCGTCTGCACCTGCTATTAACTACGGCAGCTCTCAGGAGCAATTCATCCCCTGGGGACAATCTTCCAGTCCCATTCACTCGTCCTCATGTGTCAACTCATTTATCATTCATCCAGAAAAGACAAGCAAGCCAAGTCCCAGGCGTGGGGGATGACCCAGAGGGGCTCGGGGTCCAGAGCAGCAAGGGGTGAGCACTTGGAGTGGCTGTGAACTGGCCGGTTCTGGGGAGAGTTTAAATTCCTCTCTCACACAAGACATAACGTTCTAAGCTTGACTCTCCCCCCACCAGCAACCACAAAACCTCAGAGGCCACTGGATATTCATATTTGTCAAGATGCAGCATTTTCTTCTGAGTGAGAGTGACCCCATCAATTTATCTCCTTTAATCAAATCCAAATGTAAGTGGGGGTACAGGCCAGTATCACCCCCACTCCACAGAGCAGCTGCTATGTTCAAAGGAGGGGCTCGGGCCAGCTCTGAGGACCACCGAGTTTACAATGCCTTGGGCGAAAACTAATCCCCTCTTATCAAGTCCAAGTTTAAGAACTCCCAGCTCTCCTGGACCTTAAGACAAACTGGAAAACTTCTAGAAATCCCTTCCTGATTTCTGCGCCAAGGACAAGGGGCTAGACGCAACAGATGGTGCTCCCTCTGCTGGTGAAGTTCATTGTGGTTTTGCGTTTGCTGTCTTACTCATCCTGATGCCAACCTATATTCATACAGAAAGAGATTGCTAACCTGCTACACAGCGGTTCTCAACCTGTGTGTCATGACCCCTTTAACAATGAAAATACATCGCAACATTAGGAAGGTTGAGAACCACTGTGCTACCAAGAAAAGAAAAATCAGGTTCACAAAATGAGTGCCTGGTGTGATCACTTCACTGCACTCACATATTTTATCCGAGTTTATGCACAAAGGCAGGTCTCAGAACGTGGTCATCTAAGTAAAAAGTTTATGCTTCCTAATGCCGCGGCCCTGTTGTGACCCACAGGTTGAGAACCACTGGATTATAAATGCAGGTCGTCCCGGAGTGGCAGTTTCTCCCACAAGTTGTCTTACTTTATGTAATAACCTTATACAAGTGTGTGTTATTTTTTCCAAACAATAGAAAATTTTTATTTCAAAAATTTGTCCAACCTTCACTTGTCTGAAATATTCAGCTCCAAATTACCCAGTTGTTTTGCTGAAATGTCCTAGCACCATTGGCCACAAGGTCAGAGCTGTGGGTGTTCCCTGGTTTCTGATTCATCATCACCAGGCCCTGCGGCCACTGCCTGTTTCAGAGGATGATAGACCCAATTCTTCCTTTGCCTTTTAATCGTCTAGAAAGGAAAGGAATTACTTGAAACTAAAGCCGCGTAGCCAAAAAAGATGCAAATCTTGGCAAATAGCTGCAAACTGCTAGCAATCTTGGTTTTTCCTTTAACTTTAGTGAGTACAAAGTACTTTATTAGAGAATGCTAAAAATATGTCCTAAAAGTTAAGGAGCTAATCAACGGCAAGCTGGGTTCAGCTGGCCACACCCTAGGTGACCTTGCCCATCACAGTGCTCTGGGGCAGCGGCTCAGGACTCCTGGTGGGGGCCGGTCGGGCTGGTCCAGGCCTCAGGGGGCTGTGCAGTGAAGGTCCCCGCTCTGGCCTGTGAGGGGAGAGTAGTTCCCGCTCATGCTCTTGGAGCTATTCCCATCCTCCTGTCCTGCTGCCCCCCCCTCCATTATTTCTTTCAGCCCCAGCACTCTCTTCCCATTTCTCCCCTCCGGCAATCTTGTTTACAGCAAGGTATGAGGGAATGACAAGGACCCTCTCCCAATAAGTTGTGAAATAAACCCTCTCCCAGAACACCACTTTTAAAACACGCAGCTAATAGCGTGCATTTATCACGTCACCTGTGCCTCGCGGAAGCCCTGGACCTCAAACCTTCCTAGATCTGAACCGAGCAGAATTTGGGGCACACGGTGAGCAAAGAGCAGTGATGGGCCATGGAGAAGGGCCGCAGAAGAGGCCCACAAGCCCCAGTGAAGACTGCAGAGAAAGCAGGCTTCTCCTGGCCGCCACAGGCCCCACCTGTCCACATCAGCGGTGCGGTGCCAGGAGGACAGCCTGATGAGGGACTCACGCCCCAGCCGGCAGCCCCAGCACTGATTGCACGCTCCCCGCTTCATGAGGGCACCGTGGCCTTCCAGGTGGCCTGGGTCCTGATATCCTGTGCTGGCACTCATCCGGAGAATGAGGGACTCTCGTATCCTGTCAGCCTGTTGAGGACAGGAGAGCTGGAAGTTCAGGCATCACTTTTGTCCGAGTCATCCAGGGCTCAGGAAAGTCATGACCAGACCAGATGAGCACCACTGGGGCGAGTCTGGGTCACTCAGAAGGTAGATTTATGGATGGGCAGAATGTCCCACATCATACAGTGGGATATTGTTCAGCCTTAAAAAGGACAGAAATTCTGACACAGGTGACAGCATGGGAGATGCCTGAGGACATTGTGGTGAGTGAGAAAAGCTGGTCACAAAGGACAGGTACTGAGTGATTCCATGTGTTGTGGTCCTTAGAGCAGTCACGTCCTGAGAATCAGAAGGTGGCCTGGTGGGCGTCGGGGCCGGAGGGGCATCAGTCAGCATCTAACGGGACAGAGTTTCAGTGTGACAAGGTGGAAAGAGTTATGGACGGGGGCAATGGCTGCACTGAGCTGCATGCTTAAAAATGGTTAAAATGCTAAATTTTATGTATGTCTTACCACAAGAAAAAAAATGTTTTTGAAGTGGCTGAGACCTGGCGCCGTGCAGACCAAGGAGCCCTGTGTCAGGGCATCGTCTCTGCACAGCACTGATCCTTCCACACTCACCACAAAGGCTCTTCCCAGACACACAGATAAATGAGCTGAAAATCGGGAAACCTCGCCAGATAATAAGCTTCTGTTCTTTAGAGCTGAAAACTCTCTCAGGGAGCCTCTGCTCAGTTCCATGGCTTTACACGTGAGACCAGCAGGACACGCCAGGTGGCTTCACATGTGACACCAGACAGCCACACACCAGGTAGTCTTACACGTGAGGAACATCAGGACACGTACCAGGTGCTGCTCCAGGCACAGGCTGTAGCCGCGGAGTTGGGCCCCAGGCAGGAGCTGTCCAGACCCCCTGCGAGCCCTTTCACAAGGCTGCAATTGAAAGGTTTTAGTGGTCCTGTCCGTCCGCTTTGTACTCACTGAGCTACTCTTTATGAGTCAAACTGCCAAAAGCTTTGGGTGTCATGCAGAAGTTTTTCTTTATTCCTCCCAAACATTAAAATCTAACTGGACAGCCAAGATGCTTCTGGGAGACCGAAAAGGACAATCCAGTACCAGATGGGGTGCTGTAGGCAACAGATGCCATATTTTTCAAAAAATAGAGGCATTTGCAAGGAGAAGACATTCTGAGCAAAGGTAATCACTGGAGCAGGAGCCCAGAGGTAGGTGGAGGTTGAGCGGCAGAGAAGGCCAGAGATTGCTGAGTAGCAAACTGCTGATGTGGCGAAACTCGTAATGATGGAACGCTTCTGTCCGCTCAGTTGGCGGCTACGTAAAGATAGCCTTGTTGAATGGTCTTCATTAGTTAACCTTGTACGTTGACGAAGTAAGACAGCCTTGTTTTTGGTGTATAGGTCTGCACATTGTAACAGGGACACAGAATCCTGTGGCTCTTACTGCAACAAGAGCCGTCTCCCTGAAAACCTCCCTCCTGCTTCCCGTTGTCAACACACTGCACCCTCTGCCCATTCCCTAACCCGTGTCCTGACCAGCCTTCTCTCTGTCAGGTCATGTAAATGAGTCGGGCAGCACGAAATCTTGGTAGAATGCCTTCTTTTACTCAGCATGGTGCCCTGGAGATGCCTGAGTCGCTGCACGTATTGAAAGTTTGTTCCTTTTCAATGCTGAGTAGCATCTCATTTGACATGAGTACATGACATTCTCAAAAAGACTAAAGTGTGGAGAGGAAGGCTGGCCAGACACGGGTTAGGAAATGGACAGAAGATGCAGTGTGGTCATGACGGGAAGCAGGTGGGAGGTTTGCAGGGAGACGGGCTCTTGTTGCGGTAAGCTAACCACAGCTAGCTTAGACCTCCAGCCCCTGAAGGACATCTGGGCTGTTCGCATTTTTTAATTATTATGAACTGAGCTTCTGTAAACAGTCACATACAGGTTATTGTGTGAGCTTAAGTCATTATTAAAATTCAAATTACTCTTCTCTCAAAAGAATGACGACCAAGCTACTCACTACAAAAACCATTTTCAAAAATAAATTGTCTCCTTCATCTCCTTCATTACCAGCTCATGTGGTAAGTATGTTATTAACTTTATAAGAAACAGCCAAATCGTTTTACAGAGTGGCATTTTGCATTCCCACAGCAATACGCGAGAGTTCCAGTTGCTCCTCGTCCTGACCGACACTTGATGTTATCTGTACTTCTATTTTCAGACATTCCAATACGCCTATAGTAGTATCACCACATGGTTTTGATTTGGGTTTTTTTAGCTATCTTGCTAATGGCTGAGGACATTGTCTCTCCCTTTGCTTATTTTTTGCCCGTATATCCTCTTTGGTGAAGTGTTTATTCAAGTGTTTTGCAAATTTTTTAACCAGGTTGTTTGTTTTCTCCCCCATTGAGTCTTGAGAGTGGTTTACATATTCTGTGTTCAAGTCTTTGCCAGATAAGTTGTTTGCAAATATTTTCTGTCTTTCCATTCTTTTAACAGTACCTCTTGCAGAACAAAAGTTTTAAACTTTGATGCAGTCCAATTATCCATTTTTCTTTTATGAATCATGCTTTGGTGTCAGGCTAAGATCTTTTTGCCTATTCACAGCTCATGAAGATTTTCTCCTATGTCTATTTCTTCACTGTAGCTAGAGATCTGTGATCTGTTTTGAGTTAATTTTTGTATAAAGTATGTACTTGGGTTGGGATGCATTATTTTCCTTATTTCCTATACCACTTACCGAGAAAATACCTTTCACCATAAAATTGTCTTTGTACTTTTGTCAAAAACTGGTTGATCATATTTGAGTGGGTTCAGCTCTAGACTCTATTGGGTTCCACTGGCCCATGTGTCCAGCCCTCCTCCAATACCTCACTGCTTTGATTACTATAGTTATATAATAACTCTTAAAATCAAGTAATGCAACTCCTCCAACTTTTTTCTTCTTTTTAAAAATTATTTGGTTATTTTAATTACCTTACATTTCTATATAGTTTTAGAATCAGTTTGTCTATATCGAAACAAAGTCCTGCTGGGATGTGGATTGGAATTGCATTAAATTTATAGGTAATGTGGGAAAAGAATCAACATCTTTACCATGTTGTGTGCCAATCCAAGAACAGGATGTGTCTCTTCATCTATGTAAGTCCTCTTTGACATCTTCCCCCAGTGCTTTCTAGTTTTTTGCATAAAGATTCTCTCCTTTTTTTGTGAATTTATACTTAATATTTTGTTTCTCTGATTCTATTATATATGGTAATGTTTTTAAAATTGGGGGTGTTTTAACTGTTTATTGTTCATATGTAGATGCTTGACTAAGTGTCCTTCAGCAAGAGGTTATTACAACCGTAATACAACAATAGAGTTATAACCATATGACGATCTCAAATTATCTGTGCAACTATTTATAGTCAAAAAGCCCAAGTCAAAGTTCTAGTTTTGACGAATCTATAATCAAAGAAGTAGTATGATTCCATAATAATTGTTCAGTTTGCTTACAATCTATTCAGTGTGTTGGGTTCTGTATAAAAAATGATCCAGGCAATGTACATGTTGATCCTACAACAACAACAAAAAAATAAATGCTTGTTGCATACTCAATTCTGTGCTGAGGGCCATAAATAAACCAAATGACTTTTTCATGAAAAGTCTGAACCCTGATTTCACAGCTCTAATGAAACTTACCAACTTGGGCGGCGCCTGTGGCTCAGTGAGTAGGGCCCTGGCCCCATATGCCAAGGGTGTCAAGTTCGAACCCAGCCCAACCAAAGTGCAACAAGAACAAAAAATAGCCAGGCATTGTGGCAGGCACCTGTAGTCCAGCTACTCAGGAGGCTGAGGCAAGAGAATAGCCTAAGCCCAGGAGTTCAGGGTTGCCGTGAGCTGTGACACCACGGCACTCTACCAAAGGTGACAAAGTGAGACTCTGTCTCTAAAAAAAAAAAAAAAAAGACTTACCAACTTCACACGTGACTTAAAAGACTTAAATCACCTTTTCCTCAAAAGTTCACAGACCATTGTATTTATCATTCAAAGCAAGTGTACAGAGTTCATATTGGAAACCCCATTATCACATCATGCTCTGTTACACCTCTCACCACCTAAGGAAGTTTTAATAATATGAGATATACGTAATGTGACTACTCATAAGCATTCATTTCTTTAAAAATCTCTAGTGAAGTTTAAGACTTTTTTCCAGTTTAATGGCAGGATGAGTAATTTAAAGACAAACTGTGTTTCTGGGAGTCAAATCTAATCTAAATACCTAAAGGAGGTTGGACTGAATTTTGATCTGTTTCCATTATTTCAGTCCATGGGGTTGGGAGCTAATAACGAACTTTCCCTGGCAGACATAATAAACACTTAAAGATGTTTGTCTCAAAGGAATCAATATAAAGAGTTTCTTGGCTTGTCTACTTTTATAAGTTCTTATTTTTACCCTCACTCTCTGACCGGAGGAGAATGTGGGAGCTAGTTGGTGGAGACTGAACACAACTGGCCCGTGGTGCAAACAGGCGGCCTGGGCCTGAGACGCGATCACATGAGGAAACACGGAGACAGAGAGTTGGAATCAGAAGGCTGGCGGTTGGGCAGCACCTGTGGCTCATTGAGTAGGGTGCCGGCCCCATATACTGAAGGTGGCGGGTTCAAACCCAACCTCAGCGGAACAGCAAAAACAGAAAAATAGCCGGGCATTGTGGCAGGCACCTGTAGTCCCAGCTACTCAGGAGGCTGAGGCAAGAAAATCACCTAAGCCCAGGAGTTGGAGGTTCCTGCCAGCTGTGTGACACCACAGCACTCTACTGAGGGTGACATAGTGAGACTCTGTCTCTACATAAAAAAAAAAAAAGAACAAGAAGGCTGGCGGTTGAGCGACAACTGCCACGCTCCCGTTCCTGCCCCGGCAGCTCCTGCTTCTTCAGGCTAAAAGGCACAGTGCACCTGCCTCTGGGAGGCCAGGGTGATCACGACCCTCCTCCGTGTGGGGGACGGTGGGGCCGGCAGTCTGCAGACGAGGCAAGCCTGCTGGCAGCCTCAGGACGGGAGAGCATCGAGCTGCCGTGTGGGAGAAGGATGGAGCGAGTGCAGACCACCCCACCTGAGACGGGGCCATGGTCTGACTGGAAACAAGGCAACAGTCAACAAGCCAGGAGCACAAAGCGAGAACGGCATAATTAAGGGGGAAAACACGAGGTGCTGCTTGTTAAGAAATAGAGGAAGCAACACTGGGTCTTCCTTCCATCTTTAGTATAGTCCAGAGCGCTCCGGCAGGAAGCCCGTCTGTGTGCACAGAACTGGGCCGTGCCTGGCTGCGGCTGCGAGTGAGGCCGGCCCAGCTACCAGGGATGAGGAGCCTGTCCTCTGTCTCTGAGGCGCTCGCAGCCCCAGAGGAGCGGGAAGAACAGCGCGTGGCAGCCCTGTGCTGACCACACTCCGCAGAGTGGGCACCTGTGAGCCCGCAATGCAGAAAACAGGCCCCTGTGCTGAGCCGCCCTGGGGAGCTGCTGTGGGCTCCCCCAGGATGTGCCTTTGCTCTGGGCCTGGAGTAGGGACTGGACAGAGGGCAGAAGGAAGGGCACTGTGGGCAGCCTGGGCACTCTGCACAGCACCCAGCTGCACGGAAGGTTGTCCTGGCCTCCCACATGTGGTGGGGGTGCTGGCCATGCTCAGAGCAGGCACCAAGCAGAGAGGGCAGGTGCTGAGAGCTGTGCCTCCTAACAGGCTGAAGCCTGAGACACAAGCCTCTCAAAAGCGTGTGGGTCTTAGGCCTCACTCTCCAGCAGTGACGGCCCAGTGGATGTTGGCAAGGGGAGGGTCGCTGTCCTCAGTGGGGAGAAAGCCGGGAGTGCTGGGAGTCTGGTGGGGCAGTTGGTGAGAGGAGGAGGGGCTTTGGGCCTCACCCTGAAGGGCACTGCTGCCTCAGGAGGACAGGGGGGGCACAAGCAACGTCTTAGCGAACACGTGTCAGCTGAGCTGGCAGGAAGCAGCACAGAGTGAGGTTTCAGAGCCGGTGCTTTGATGTATGAAAACCCGCATCTGGCTTCAGTGGTGAATGTCAACACCCCAGCGCCAGGGAAACACTGGACACTTTGCAAACATCGTCCCTTGTAACTCTCACCCGCAATCACCCCACTGATCAGACCCACAGGCACGTCGTGGCGAGTTCCAGAGAAACACACTTTGGGCCCGTTGGTGGCAAACTATCCTTTGAAGAGGGAGGAAGGCACAGGAGAACATCATGGGAGGCTGGGGAAACGTCTGCAGTGGTTTCTGCCGGGCTCCTGATGTGCTTTACCAAGTTCACAGACGCGGCCAAGCCAGAAACTGGCCCCTGTGGGGATCTCAGCCCTCGAGTATACAGGTGGTGTTTATGGCCAAGCAGGGCTGGGGTGGCAGGAGAGAGTGGGGCATGAGTCACCCAGTCCTTTCTGCACCAAGCCCCCTCTGCTTTTCCTCTGCGGCCCCACCCTTCACCTGTGGTTTGCCACTGAGTTCAGGGCTGAGGTGGATGGGCAGGAGGCCTGGGAGGACAGCAGCGTCCAGGAGCCTGCCCGTTTCCCTCTGTGGTGAACTGCTGTCAAGGACAGCTCCCTGCTTGGTGCTGCTGTGCAACTCACCTGCTGCCCCAGAACGTTCTGGTCCTGCCGCGTGTGAATGGGCCCTGGGCACTCGCGCCCGACCGCTGACCCTCTTCGCTTCTGTCTGCTTGAGATGCAGCAGTGGTCCCCCAAACAGGCACCCCACACCACCACACAGGACCCTGAGAAACACTGGGCGGCCACCTCAAAGGGAACAACCTGATCTGTCTTTTGCTGTTGTGGGTTGTTTTGTGTGTGATTCCTGTGTGTTTTCCTTTGTTCAAAGCAGAAGCCTGCCGGTAAACCATCCTTTTCTCTCAATGCTAGTTTTGGCCTGCCACTCTCTTGGATGAAATCACCCTAAGTTACATTTCCTTCCCCTCTGTCAGTTTGTGACTTCAGGAGACCCAGCCACCAGGTCGGTGACAGCAATGTCTGCCTGGGCAGTAGCAGGTGCACAAGTGAACACCCTGCCGCTGGCCGGCCTGCCCGGCAGGGCTCAGCAGGGGCCTCCTAGCTCAGGACTGACACACAGGAGCAGCCATCAGCTCCCCTGTCCTCTGGTCACTGTGCCTCTGTCTTGCAGGACTCACACCACACGCCAAGAACCACCCACTACGGCTCCCTGCCCCAAAAGTCACAGCACGGCCGGGCCCAGGACGAGAACCCTGTAGTCCACTTCTTCAAGAACATTGTAAGTGGTGGTCTCAGGGAAGCAGGCAGCAAGGGAGGGGCCGCCGCCACTGCACAGTCCACACGGGACACAAGTCCATCTGTGGGTGACACCGGGGCCCCGCAGGGTGAGGCTGGCCCCAGAGCTCCACCCTGGCGCCCGGCCAGGTTCCAAACAGGTGCTTCCAACAGCACCTGCCCAAGAGCCCAGCCGTGTGCAGATCATACCGCATGTGAGGCTGGGCTGCCAAACTCCAGGTGCCTGGGGTCAGGAGGGACGAACAGTGTGCAGACAGAACACAGGGCCTCAGACATAGGACTGACTGCTCTGTGTGGGCTGTGACAGGGACCCAGGGACGGGAGGCCTCCACCCCGTCTCCAGGTAGCAGGGCTGTCATGGAAGTGAGCTCCCAGCTTCAGACTTTGGGGTGTGTTTTCCACTGTCTTGCCTCCTCTGAGTGCTCTGGAGCATCTGCCTCCTCTAGACTAGAATACTTGCAGATGGAGAAGTCAGGCACAGAGGGGGCCTCCTCCACCTAATAGGAGCTGGTGGGCCAGGCAGGGCAGAGCAGCCGCCAGGGCCTGGACCCTCGGAGGACTGGGGCAGGCGGGAGGGCGGCTCCCAACTCGGCCGCATCCTCTGTCTTTCCAGGTGACGCCTCGCACGCCTCCTCCATCGCAAGGGAAGGTAAGAACTTGAGTGATTTGACCGGTCGTCCCTCTGTTTATGAGCTTTCCCTGACTCTGAAATCCCAAAATGTACCAGAAAGAGAGCTGGACTCAGAGCAACCCAAATTCATCCAAAACGTTTTGCCATGTGGCTCCCATGTGGGCCAGGAGGTCCCTACAGCCCCTTGCACCCTCTGTACCCCCCTGCACCCTCCACACCCCTACAGCTCCTGCACCCCTACAAGTACCTATGGCTGCTGTGCTCCCTACACCCCACTACACCCTCCTAAAGCTCCTGCACCCCTGCACCCCATAATCTCCCACACCTTCCTACGCACCCTGCACCCTCCTAACCCCCACTACTTTCTGTACCTTGCTACCCCCCCATGCACTCCCGTGTCCCCCTGTACTCCCTACAGCCCCCTAAATGCCCTACCCCTGCCTTCACCCCCTACCACCGTGTAGACTGTGTGACCTGGGCCTGCAGTCCTCAGCAAGGAGCTCCGGGCAGCCCCGCCGGCCACTTGATGTGGGATGTGTTCATATGTCGGCATGGCAGGGTTGGCCATCTCTTAGTTACTGGAAGGACTTTCTCCTCACTGACTGCTATGTCCTTGTCTCTTTGTCTTCCTCACACAGGGGAGAGGACTGTCCCTCAGCAGATTTAGCTGGGTAGGTGACAAACGCATGTCCATCAGCTGCCTTTTCCTTTCTGCACCCGGCTTTAAGTTCTGTCTGTCTGCGTTGCTTAGCAGCCCCTCCCCGTCCGTCACGCCCATCTGTCCACAGCAGCACATGGCCATCCTTCCAGCAGTGCAGCCTCCTCCGCCTACTAACACATCCTGCTCCGGTCCCGGAGCTTCTTCCCCCAAAGGGTTCCTGGCAGACTGGACGGGGCTCGCTCCCTGGGAAGGAGCAACACCACTTTTGAGATAATTTCTAATTTCCTTCCACCCTCAAAGGAAACCAGCCCCCAAAGTCTGAGCGTGGCACAGCAAGATAACCCCCTAAACGACCCCAGGGAAAATGATGCTGCTGGGTCAGAAGGAAGATGCTCAGTTTCGTAACTCAACTTTATAATAACCCTATAAATTCAAAAGATGGTGGATTTCTGTGTATTTCAATAATAATAACTAAGACTTAGACATCCAGCCACCCAGGAAAACCTCCTGGGGCTTTTTAATACTGAGAGCAAAGCTGGTTTGTTAATTTTCTAGTGAATTTGGTGTCTGAGCCAACCTAAAATGCTTACCATTGTATTCTAAGCAATGGTATTCTAGGACTTTAGTTCCTAGCAAATATCAGGTATAGTTCTTATTGTATAATAATTGTAATTTTCAAGGCTGGGTACAATAGCTCACAACTGTAATCCCAGCACTCTGGAGGCCGAGGCAGGAGGCTCCCTTGAGCTCAAGAGTTCAAGACCAGTCTGAGCAAGAGCCAGACCCCGTCTCTACTAAAATAGAAAAAATCCTCTGGGTGTGGTGGCGGGCACCTATAGGCCCAGCTATTCAGAGACTGAGACAGGAGGATCACATTAGCCCAGGAGCTAGAGTTTGCAGTGAGCAAAAAATTAGAATTTTCAGAATAAAACGGAGGAATGACGACCAACCTATCGACATAGATACTGTCTGTCTGGAGAAATGCAGTGTCCTTGTACTGGAGGACAGAGCCTGCCTAGACCTGCTGCCCAATTAATAAGCATCATGTAAACAAATAAGTGAATTTCATTTAAAAGAAAGAAAGAACAGAAAGATATTAAGGGCATGGAAGAAAAAACAGAAAGAGGTGTGTGAGAGGGACAGAGTGAGCGGAAGGCAGAGGGGAGCTCACGGGGCTCCTGGACTCCAGCACGTGAGCTGTGGCCGAGGACGCCTACTGGAGCGTCTTACATTAGCACTTATTAGACTTGCATTTTCTGACCTAATGAATTTGCAAAGACTCCGATTGTAGAAAGTTACACCGTCCGGCACTCACAGACAACTGTTTTACTTTCTGTGCCAACAGAAGACAAAGGCAGCGTTGAAGGATGAAATCCATTTCAACCCAAAAATCTTTGGCCGCTGTGTTATCTGCCTCTTGCTTTTCTAGGACTTTCTGGGCATGGTGCAAAGTGCCACTGGCCGTGGTGTGACAGAGAAGGGGTCACCGTGCCCAGACCCCTCCTCCCCCAGCTAACAAGAGCCGCCTTAGCTTTCTGCTCTGCGTTTCCCCAGTGCTGGTCCTACTAATGTTTGTTGAATTTCTATTTTTCCAAAGCAAAACCCTCTGTGCATTTCGTCTACTTGTCTGTTTCTAGAGCTGTCAGACCATCTCCTCCTGTGACGTTTCAGAAAACTCCACTTCTCTTTCTAAACTATGTTGTATGTTTCTAGGTAAATTCTAGGTTGTCCAGAAATAAAGGTGACTAAGAATTTGAAAGGAGAAAAAATCAAACTGATTATTAATCTGAAAGCTAATTCCTGAATTTCGTTTTCAGAAGCTCTTTACTTCTGAAGATAATCAATAGAGCAAGACAGGGCGATTCAGCACTCACACGGGGAAGTGTGGCTTTCTGTCTAGTGCCCCGCTCCACACCTGCCCCTGTCCCTGTGCCCCAGTGGCCGAGGCTCTCCACGGAAATCCATGGGATGCCAGGCACGGGCTGTCCTGAGCATTTGCCACGCGTTCCTGTTCCTTGCCCCACATAATAATCCTCAAATCAGATTTTCACATGAAAGCAGCCTCCTGGCTCTGGGTGACCAGTGTCCAGCCCCAGTAGCTTGCATGGCAAGTGGTGCCTGGCAGATAAGCCTCTGGGTCCCATCTCCCTTACCTCTGAGATAGAGACAGCTCACATTGTTTCTCAAGACCCTTCCTTCCCTAGGACACTTTTGTGAAATAAAAAGGGGCTGTGGGCTGAGGCAAAGGGTGCTGGATAGCTGGTCAGGAGACAATTGGGCTTGGTCTGCCAGGTTCTTCTGGAGAGGACCGAGATGGCCTCTTATTTCTAGTAGAATCTGGGCCTGCCTTTGTTGAGAGATCCATGAGGCATACAGATCCTCCCTGGAGGCCGGCAGGGGCTGGCCCTGCCGTGGGCACTCTGTTCACCCTGAGCACAGTCCTGGTGATTGCTTTCCCTGTGTGCAGTGAATGTTTCCACTTGAAAATACAGCCTGGCAGAAAATAAACTGGGTTCTAGGACACAGATATCCTGATAGCTCAGTAATGACTGAGCTGCAGCCATGTCCCACATGGATGGGAGGGGATGCAGGGGCAGCTGAGGACAGGCTGGGGCCACCCTGGCCCAGGGCCCCATCTGGTCTGAGCAGTGGCGTCTTTGCTAACTCTCTGCATCCCCTGTGAGGAGGGGCTGTGATTACCCCCATTTTGTAGATGTGGAAACCGCAGCCCCCAGAGGCTGGGAAGTAGGGCAGACGTGGCCCTTGTGTCGGGCACAGGATCTGGCTCTCAGCCCTGTCCAGCTCAGCAGCCAGGGCCTCTAATGAGGACCTTGGTGCCAGGGCGAGCTGTGGCCATGGGAAAGTGATTCTTGGTCACTCCAAGAATTAAGAACTTTGTCTTGGCCAGGCATGATGGCTCATGCCTATAATCCCAGCACTCTGGGAGGCCTAGGTGGGCAGATCCTTTGAGCTCAGGAGTTCAAGACCAACCTGAGCAACAGGGAGACCCTGTCTCTAATAGAAAAACTAGCAAAGCATTGTGGCGGGCACCTGTAAACCCAGCTACTTAGGGTGCTGAAGCAAGAGGATCACTTAAGCCCACGAGTTCGAGGTTGCTGTGAGCTGTAACACCATGACACTCTACCCAGAACTTCGTCTTTACACTTTAGAAAAAGAACGAGACTCAAAATGTCCCTGTGTACACAGACCTTGATCTTCTGGTTGTATCTCTAGAACAGCAGGGCAGGCTGGGGAGGAGCCCGAGGACAGGGCACTGGGACCCCACTGCCTCCAGGACCCCGGGCCCCCACAGTGAGGCCCACGTGCTCTGAGGGCCAGCTCCTCCAAACACATGTAGACATAGGTTCTTTAGCTGGATTTCAGGATGTTTGCTTACCTCCTCAGCACTCCGTAGTGGGGAGGAGAAGCCGCCGCTCTGTGAGTGAGGACCCCTGGGCTGCAAATCACATGTGTGTGACAGCCTCTGGACTGTGGACCACACATGTAAGAGGGCCCCTGGGCTGCGAACCACACGTGTATGAGGGCCTCTGGACCGTGGACCAGACAGCAAAGCCTCAGCCTAGGCCACAACCCTTCTTTCTTGGGGCCACACCTCACAGACCTGGGGACAAGCAGCCTCCTCCGCTCCTCCTGACCCTGGGCTCTTCTTGAAGACACTCTGAGAGTCCTTTGTGGCGAGGCCCTTGCCCAGTGGTCAGGGGCAGCTCTCAGTGGGGCCACCACTGGCCCGGAGGCTGAGAGCTCTCTGGTCTTTCCTTGCAGGGGGCCGAGGGACAGCGGCCAGGATTCGGCTATGGAGCCAGAGCATCTGACTATAAATCCACCCACAAGGGCTTCAAGGGAGACGCACAGGGCACTCTGTCCAAGATCTTTAAACTGGTAACGTACCTCCTTCCCATCTGTACGGCTAGGACCTGAGCGCTGTGTCTAGGCTGTGTTGGACTGGGGACCCCGACCCCGTGCCCACAGAACAGACACCAGGGGTAGGGGGAAGTGCCTGGGTTAAATGCAGAATCCCCAGCGAAGCTAAGCCCCAGGGTCGTGCAGCCTCAAGTCACGGCCCAGAGCACACGCTGGACGCACTCTCTGTCCCCAGTGGGAGCAGGGGCTCTGGGCAAGTGGCGTGGATCTGTGCTTCCATGCCGGCATTTTCTGAGCTTAATTAGCAAGGAGGTATTTTGGACGATGTTCCCACATTGGTCCGTTCACCAGCGTCTCTGGACAGTTTGCTCAGCTGGAGATCTGGGGAGCCGATCTGGATGCCAGTGCCTATTCCAGCCGGACGTGAGCCACCGGGGTGCCCTGTGGGGGTGGGTGGGAGCCCAGCAGACCAGGGCAGGGTGTTGGTGCTGTGGAGAGGATCCCAGGAAACCACAGGAAGGCGTGTCCCGATGTAGACCTGGGGCCACATGGCCCAGGGTGGGTGCCTGGCCCACTGTTGGTCAGAGGTGTGTCTTGGCCTCTGGTCTCTGCGAGGTTTGGTTTCCTCGTCTGTGAATGGGGCAACTTGC
Organism: Perodicticus potto; assembly: GCA_963574655.1. Classification (NCBI taxonomy): domain Eukaryota; kingdom Metazoa; phylum Chordata; class Mammalia; order Primates; family Lorisidae; genus Perodicticus; species Perodicticus potto. The sequence goes on from CAUYRH010174122.1 coordinate 60,243, forward strand.
CCACTTGCCTTGACAAATTGCATGAAGAAAAGGTGCTGCCCCCTGCAGCACGGTTAGTGCTGGTGCGGCCGGCCTACTGTTGTTAATAGGGTGAGCTTTGCTCTGAACACCTTCAATCTTAGAACGTCTCCCTAACTGAGGGAGAGTGCGTATAAAATGAGCCTAGATAGCACAAAGGACTCAAAGGGTGTCTGGAGTACCTACGGCACTGGTGCTGACATTTCTGCCTTGTAGGAGACCTGGGCAGGACACCTTTGCAGGGCGGAGTCAGACAGACATCTGCTATCCAGAACCCTATACTGAATCAAGCCCCAGGCTCTCCCCTCGGCACAGGCCACCATTGCTCCTGAACGCCACTGCTCTGGGGGCCAAGGTAGCTGAAGCCAGCAACATATGGGGCCAGGACTCTGTTCCCCAAGCCCTGGGGGAGACTTGACCCTCAGGCCAGGCTCTGAGAGGCAGGCCCTGGACAAACCCCCCCTGTATCTGCAGGTGACCTTGCCGCCTCCCTTCCACTCTTCCCTTCCACGCACCTATGAGTCTGGTGGCCATGTCTGGATGACAAGAGGACAGTCCAAGAGATTCCACTTCTGTGCATTTTAGGGCACAATTCAATTCCAGATCAACCCTTGGCATGAAGAAGAGCTCTCACTTGGCCTCTGTCTATTCCCAAACCATCTCACGATCTCCAAGGTCACAGTAATTTCCAAACAAGGCCTCCTGGGTGCCCAGACCCTGGGGCATGAGGGCCCAGGAGGGACCCATTTAAAGCTGTGGGCAGAGGCCTCAGGACAGCAGAAGTGATGTGAGCCTGGGCAGTGCAGGTGAGCGGAAAGGTCACTACCCAGCCCCTGTGCCCAAGACAGGCTCGGGGGCTCCCAGAGTCCTGTGGTTCTGAGCCCAGTGCCCGTTTCCTCTACCTGCACTGCTGGGGTCCGGGATGAGGAGGCGGAAACTCAACAGCCAGACTCAGAGGCCCGTTTCCTGGTGAAAAGGGCATAGCAGTGGCCGTGAACCCTGTCAGAGAAACTATCCTGGGGTCAGGTGGGTGGTCCCTCCCTGGGCAGGAGGCACTCAGCAGGACGCTCAGCTAGATAACAGAAGGAACAGGTGGGAAAGGCCTGGGGCCATAAGGGGGCACCCCCGGTCAGAGCTCTGTAGCCTCCAAGCAGCCAACAACCACTGTGAGGGGGTGAGGCCTGCAGTCCAGGGAGAGAGACCGGTGTGACTGGCGGTTAGTGCTGAGACATCCATCAGTGCCTCTGGCAGACTCCAGTAAGGACCGCAAAAATTGGGATTCCCTGGCCTGGCTGAGACGGCAGACCTGTGGATCCGTGTGGCCACACAGCCAGGCCTTGGCTGGGGCGGGCCGGGAGCTGGGAGGAGCCAGAGGCTCTTTCTTCCCTTCCACGCACCTGTGAGTCTAGTGGCCATATCTGGTGAGAAGAACGCTTTCCAACCCCAGTCCGAGGTGAAGCTCCTGGCTGAGGACTGTCAGGGCATGAAGGAAGGCCGCCTGCATGGACGTGCCCACACACTTTGTCAGGATGACAACCCACACCGCCATTCTCACTCTGAGTCCAAGGAGGCGACCCATTTCCCTGCTCCATAGCACAGGGGCTACCGGTAGCTGCTGCCATAGTCATGATTACTTAGCAGTCACTCCCCAGGACAGTCTCCTCCACCCTAAATAAAAGTAACAAGGAAGATGGATGCTCAGGAGTGAGAGACTGGAAGGCACAATGGGACACCCACAGCGCCCGAAGAGCAGCGTTCCCTGGGATGCCCGGCAGAGGTGGGGGCCACACACCGCGTCTGCGCTTGGTCCCCGGACGGCAGCATCTGTGAACTGATCCGCTGTGTGTTCGAGGCTGACATCTGGGTGCATAGAGAGTATTCTCGGCATCCTAACCCTTGTAGTAGCTTTTCACCAGTGTCCGCAGGCCAGGGGTCACCACTTTTTGGTCATTGACAGAACAGAAAGATTGCACTCAGTCAGCCTGTCAGGGCATGGATGAGAGCCTGGCAGTGGGCAGCCTGGTCTGACCCAAAAGCTTCTGCTGCAGGTGGTGTGGCTGTGTCACCCTGATGGGATCTGTCAGCCTGCTGGCGGCCCTGTGCCTCCCAAGAGCAGGATATCCCCATAGTCCCCTGGCCAGGACCCAGCTACAGCTCCGGCCTCTGAGTGCAGCCAACCCCTCCATCAAAATCCTCACTACCATGAGGTCTCAGAACAAGTGAAGTCTGTTTTCTAGTTGGCTTTTCAAAACATCAAGCTTTTACAATTTATGGGGAATGATTCAGTCTGTGATGCAAGTAACGACTCAGTCACGTGCCTGTCAAGCTGCAGGTGTGCGAGGCGCTCTGCCCAACTTCAGGCACACGTGGAGGGGACAGACCCAGCTGCCTGCGTCCTCAGGGAGCAGGGTGGACACAATGTCTGTCCGCAAGCCTAGGTTCTGGGAGATTCCGTGAACAGCATGCGCGCTGAGGGATGGACGGTCCTGCCTTGGAGGAAAGTCAGCCTTACTCTGAAAAAACCTTAAACAGGTGACGTGGGTGGTGAGCCACTGAGCTGCCACCTGGCCTGTGTCAGATAGAACAGGTGACGTGGGTGGTGAGCCACTGAGCTGCCACCTGGCCTGTGTCAGTTGGAGTGTGTGTGGGAGCTGCTCCTCTGTGTGAGCTCCCAGTGTGAGAAGTTCTAGGCCAAACACTCAACTAGTGGGACCGTCACAGTGTACATGGCTTCAGTTCCGGAACGTGGCCGCAGGGGGACAGGGACATGGGGGGAGGAGGACGCCGTCCCTGGAGGAGCGCCACGTCTGAGCTGAGCTGCTCAGAGCAGCAGGGTCTCCAGGAGCCACTGGCCGATGGGTCACCCTGGTTTGGGATCCACCCCAGACTCTCCCACCAGGACATCCGAGGGGAACCGAGATGCCGGCTGGGGTGACGGTCTCCCTGCAGTCACCGCACCCGTCTGAGAAACAGTCACACCTCCGCCCCCGTGTGACTACTAATTACTACAGCGCAGTGACTGTCAGACTCCCCAGTGAGCGAGCGACGACCGAGGCCACTCGAGGGCCCAGCAGACCGAGTGGTCTCATTTAGGAAATGTCCTTACGCTCCCAGGCAGCATGTGCAGAGTTACAACCAGCTCTAGAAGAAAGCCCACCTGATACACAGAAGCCACTCGTCTACACAGTGGCTGTGCGTAAAGCCAACGGCCAGACTCGTTTGTTGTCCTGAATAGGGTCAACAATTTCCCTGCAACTTTTTGTAAGTAGCTTTTAAGTTTTTTAAATTTCTATGCAGTTCCAGGGAAACTTCAATTTATCAAATTAGGACATATTTCAATTTATGAGCTTGTAAGTGAATCTTACTGTGTGGGAGGCTCGGAACTAGGCCACGATGGCACGTGGCTGCAGCTATTGGTGTGGAGCAGATACAAGAGAGTATTTTAAAAAATAAGTCAGTAAACCTCAGGAATTAAAGGAAGATGGATGGTACTTGGGAAAAGCAAAACCCTACGAAATCAGAACCACCACGGCTGTTCTGTTGACGATTGTCATTTGTAAGAAATCTTGGCATTCCGGGTCTGCTCACTCCCCTCGCGTGGCCGTGTGGGGTACACGGCCGTAGAGGGTGGCTGGACGCGGACCTGCGGGTGGCAAATCACATATTCCTTACATTATCTTCTTCCTAAGGACTCACATTCAGAAGGAAATCCTTGCAAGATCAATTTTTCCTTCACAACCTGATACCAAAGAAGGAAACGGAAGAGAAAGAGACTCGAATTTGATCACAGAAGGCCACACGTACAGCCCCCGAGTCAGGGCGACGAGCGGGGTGTCTTCTCAGAGCTGGGGGCACACTGGGCCCGCACTCCCTGTGGGCCTGTGCAACTGTGCCCCACGCACACTGCCCAGGAACGCCTTTCCTAAAACGCGTGGTGAGGCCCCGTAAGTGGAGGGGTGTAGAAAACGCTCTGTGCAATCCATGCGTCTTGGCGCCGCCAATGAAACGGCGAACAGGGGCAATGTCCGCAGCGACAGGCGCGGTGTGGGTTCCCACGTGCCGGGAGCAATTGGCCCTCCGGCCAGCACTAACATCGCCCTCCCACAGAGGCACCCCTGGCACGGTGACCCTCTCCCTCAGCAACACTGGGCTCGTGCTCACTGAAAGCCAGACGACACAGGGCTGGACGGGGGCTGCGTCAGCTGCCACCACTGAGGGAATTGGATTTGCGGGAGTTGATGTCACGTGCTGAGACCTCACCGGGGAGGGGGTGTGACCTGAGGGTGGCCTTGGGAGAGGCCCTGGAAGCGACCCTGGGAGCTCTGTGTGGCGCCGTTTCCCGGGGACAGGAGGGGAGCCCCTGGCGGTGTGGGAGCCCTGCCGTGGAAGGGGGCCAGGGCCGGGTTGTGCTGTGGTGCTTCGTGTCTAATTCCTCTGTTCCTTTCCTTAGGGAGGAAGAGACAGCCGCTCCGGGTCGCCCATGGCCAGACGCTGAGACCCTGGCCTGGCCCGGAACCCTGCCCTCCGCTCCCGATGTAACTGCCTTAAAACTTTAATGCCCTTTGCCTCGGTCCCCAGTTAGAGCAGACGGCCTCCCCCTAACGCCTTTCGGGTGTGCACGCGGTAGTGCCAGGCACGCCGCACGGCACCCTACTAGCAACTTCTGCCCAACAGTAAACGGAGAAAAAGAAAACAGAAAATGGCTAAAACCGTCACTTCACGTTTGAAGATTACGTCTCCCGGGAGTGTTCACTCCCTGACACGAGCCCCAGCAGCACGCGGGTCTCTGCAGGCCCGAGTGCGCGGACACCCCTCCAGGTTCACCCCTCCGTCCTTGGACTTTCTTTTCACCATACCACGGCCCCCGAGCTTCGCTGGGCACTGCCATGGCAGCACACTGCTGCAGAGACAGAGAACGTAGCTGGAGGAGGACTGTTGTGATCCAGGCTTCTTTGGTTTTCTTTTCCTGCCCCTTCTCTCACTTCCTAAAGTGCCCTTTATTTTTCCTAACAGGATTAGACAGTCAAGGAGTGGCTACTACCCAGGGGAGCTTTTGGCATGTGAAACGCGGGCCCGGGCGGCTGTTCGAGTCACGGTGGGCAGCACAGAGAGGGGGGCGCGCCTCCAGGCCGCCGCTGCCCGCCACCCCACTCAGCTGAATTTGTGCACGGCAGGGAGAGGATGGGTGGCAAGCATGGGCTGGGCACTGGCCTCACACAGGAAACTGGGTGACGGGGATGACCTACACGTGGCCACGGGTTGTCACCGGCGCCCTGGACGGGGGCACCAGAGCAGCCCCCACAAACCACCTCGCTTCCAAACCAGTGCCCGCAGCCGGGGAGTGCAGAGACTGGCGCGTCTCGGAGTGGAACTGTATGAGTTCTCTGCTGGCCTCCCAGTGGTGCACTGGTCACTGTGGACACTGGGTGTGGCCAGGTCAGCTTGCATGGCAGTGCACATTGGCAAACACTAACCCTCAGGGAGAAAATAACCTCTCACCTCCTGGCCGCCTAGAATACCCGGCCCAGCGAGCACTTAGGAGAGGGCCGTTCCTGAGCTACTGACCCCCACTGCAGCTGCAGAGTGAGGGGAGCCTTCTGCAGCGCTCGGCTAACCTCAGCTCACGTCCCCTTGGCCCCTCCTAACACACTGACCCCCCTTTGATTTTAGTGTGTCCCTTGTAGGCTCCCCGAGCCCCACACGGGCAGAGGCGAGGTGCGGAGAAGCGAGGTGCGGAGAAGCTGCCGTGTGGCCGCCGGGCCCCTGCCCCCTAACTGAACGCCCCGTGTGGGTCTAACATAGCGTCTATTAACACATAGCCTCCATGATGAGAGGGTAAGGAGAAAATCAAAAGGAACAAAATTCCACAAACGAAACTTCCCACATGTTCACCACAGAAGCACTCTGCGTCCTCGAGCGGGTTGTGGGCGGCGTGACCTCCACTCACGGCCGCAGCTTGTGCTGCGGTGACATCCGCTCACAGAGCACCCTGCTCTCGAGTATTGAAATAAAATAATAAATGTTTAATGATGTCCGCATGATGTCTCGTGAGGTTTGCAGCCTGCACGCCCCCACAAAGTGATGGCCTGTCTCAAAAGTGAGTGAGCGTACATTGGGGGTAGGAGTCCCCAGGTCACCTGACAAGGCCTTTTTGAGGGGGCCTTGTCGCCTCACTTTGGAATGAGGTGGTTATGGGGCACCGGTCCTCTGACCTCTGACCTCTGACCTCTGACTGACTCCCAAGAAGCACATTTTCCGGTCTATCTGGACAAACTTCTAGAGTCTGGCGAGGCCTGTAGCTTGCTGGTGTGAATACCTTGTTCACGTGAAAACCCCGGAATCCTGCAGAATTGCTCCTGACACGTTTCCTCCAACAGAGATGACGACATGACAGGACTTTTTTCAAAAAGATGAACTAGTCTCCATTTGGGTTTTTTTGGTTCCTGCACATGTCTCTGTGGACTATGGGACATGCGTGCACCATGCGCTCTGGAGCGAACGGGGACCCCAGGAGCCCGTAAGCTCCAGACGCCTGGGTGGGCACATAGGGCAGGGGCTCAGGAGCACGGCCCCACCCCAGACCACTGCCCAGTCCGCCTCTGTCCGCCTCTGTCCCTCCCTGCCCAGTGCCTTCTGCCTGAGGAATTTATATAACCACGAAAATATAATTACATTTTCAAAATTGTGCTCTTTTGATGTTGCTTATGTTAAAGAAAAGTATTTAATGGCAACCTGAAGGCGGATCCCAAAGCCAGCTGGCATTTCCATGAAATTAAAGTACTCAGGTGGATATATATATATATATATATATATATATATATATATACATATACATATATATATATTTTTTTTTTTTTTTGCAGTTTTTGGCCGGGGCCGGGTTTGAACCTGCCACCCCGGGTGTTGCCAACGCCCTACTCCTTGAGCCATAAGTGCCGTTCTCAGGCAGATATTTTTAAGTAAAACAAAGCCTGGACTTGTGTTCCTGCTGAACACATGCCTAGGAAGCTGCATTTTCCCACAGCATTGACTGAAGTTGGCTTCCCAGGCTCAGACCACTCTTCCCCGGTCGGGCTGGCAGGGCCTCAAGGGTCAACGAGGGTCTGTGAGCGGGACGAGCAGGAAAGTACCATGGCCTGGCCTGTCGGCCCACATCCACCTGCACAGCCACCACCAGTGGGCAGGAGCCTCCGAGCAGAGAAGTGGCAACTGCACAGGGGACAGCCTCAGTGGACAGCTGAAGGCACAGCCAGGTTGGCGTCGGGCACGTGGTTGCAGGGGCCGAGGCACCGCAGTGAAGTACGGAACTGGGGTGGAGGGAAAAAGGATAAAACAGCAAACAAAAAGTTCTGTCCCAGCAGCAATTTTACAAAAAAGAGCTAAGTCATGATTTCATCTTTGGTGTTTTACTAGCCCACGAGGACTGCCACAACAGAATACCACAGATGGAAGAGCTTGAACCATAAAAATGTTATTTTCTCCTGGTTCTGGAGGCGGGAAGTCTGAGAGGAGGAGCTGGTGGGCGGCCGTAGGAGGGCTCTGTCCTCAGCTTGCAGGCGGCCCTCTTCCTGCTGTGTCCCCTCAGGGCAGAGAGAGATCTCTGGGGTCTCTTCCTCGCTGAGGACTCTAGGCCATAACTGATGGCCCCGTTTAATCTTAACCACCCCTTAATACCGTGAGTAGCACTGGGAGGTACAACCTCAAAACCTATGGATTTTTGGGCGAGGGGACACACTTCTATATATAACAGGCACATTTTTCTCAGGTGACCGCAAATATGTTCAACCCCCCACTGAGCACGATGCTGCAGTTAAATTCTCAGACTGCAGAGCTCCTGCCTCTCCCCCCCAAAGTGGCATGCAGCGCAGCCTGTCCACGGGGAGTCCCGGGTGAACAGCCCACGCCCCTGCAAACCGTGGGGTTTGTAGGGTGAGACTGGAGCAGCTTTCTCCCATGGTGTCTGCACTGGCCATGGGACAGTCTGCTTGGTCAGACCGCACTGCTATCCTCTCACCACCTTCAGGATGACTCCAGCCTTGCCCCAGTAGGACAGGGCAGGGGCCTCTCCTCTCAAACCCCCTCTCCCCCGCCCCGACTGTGTGAGAAGTCACATGCTCACCCGGCTCTAGAGTCCCGGGAGCATCCAGAAAATGAGGAATCCTTCACTTATATCGAGGCTCAGCCAGGGCCTCCCCGGTTCTGCAACCAGTTGCAGCCTCAGATTTAAATCTCGCCAGAGGCTGGAGGATGCCGAGTCAGCTCCGCTGTACAGCGTGATGCCCATGTGTGTCCGTGGGTCTCTCGGCCTGCCAACCTTCCCTACCATGGATTGTGGCAAATCCCTTAAGATAATGCCTCTGCCACCTAAGTTGGGCAGCTGCCAGGTTTATCTACAACCGAGCAAGCAAGCTTCAGATCCACAAGCAAGAGGCAAGGCCGCTTGTCCTGTGTGGCGGTTGCGGGGGGGCAGGTGCTTGCCTAGAAATGTTGGTATTTGGGGGATGACGCCTCCTTCCGTGCTTGAGGGCAAAGACAGCAAGGCAGCCTGTGTGAAGCAGGGTTGGAGCAGATGGTCCCTGCCCGGAGGCTGGGTCAGGAAAGGGCTGGTGAGCAGCTGGGTGGCAGGAGGCAGGGGCCCGGCCGCTTGTGCTGGGGCAGATCCAGAGAGAGCAAAGGAGCTAGAAGAAGCCTCAGGTGTCGGCTGGAGTTGGGAGGCCCGGGGACCCCTGATCTCCTGTCCACACTGAGGAACGGAGGGTTACAAACGCGAAGGGCGTGAGTGTGTACCTGCCACACAGGCATGCACACGTGCACCCACCACACACGTGTACACGTGCGCCCACCACACACACATGTATGCACCCATACAAGTGTGCCCACCACACAGTGCACCTGCCCCACACACACGCGCGCGCACGCACACGTGTACACCTGCCACGCACACACGCCGCGTCTCCTGCCTCTGCCCCTCTGAGCACACCTGCCCCTCAGGTCCTAGTTTCTAAGCACCAGTCTCCACTAAGGGCATCAGGGAACCTCGAGGGAACAGCTGACTCCAGGGCTGAGAAAGAACAATTTATTGTGCCAGAAAGTAAGAAAGTGGCCACGGCAAAAACTCAAAAGCTCTCTTAAAGCAGTTCCTGCAGGCAAAATCTTAGATTTATGAGTATAAAAATAAATAAGGGCACTAATGAATCAGCCAGTTGAACAAGATGGCAATTCCTGAGGCCAAACCAATATAAATAACGTATAAAGGCGGGAGAAGGAAGACACAGCTTTTCCTTAATCAAATGTAGACTGATAAACATACGGGGAACGGTCTGACCAGCAGCCCTCCCTTGGGAAACCCCCGGACGGTCTCCTGGCCGGCTGTGGTGGCCACAGAGAGGAGGGGGTCACAGTCTCGGGGCCGCCTCTCAAAGCACACATTGGTTACACAGGGAGCTGATCACAGGAAAAAAATTTAGCATCGCCTCTCAAGTGACCGAGAGCCTTAACCACAGGACAAATGCACAAAGTATCACCTTGACAAGGCGCCATCAGGGCGCAGCCTCACTTCCACATGAAGTGTTGGATGAACAACGTGGACACAATGGCTGAATGACTGACCTGTGGCTTTCAGAAATGTCAGGTAACGATAGTCACGCCGTGAGGGGTGCCATGCCAGTGGGCAGGATGGGGACAGGACAGGGGGCGGGGGGCCCAGCGGGCCTGTCTGTGGGCCCTGCTGCTCAGACCTGGGGCAGGACGCGGGCAGGCCCGTGCTGACCAGCACAGGACAGTCATTTGTTCTCACAGTGTTTCTATAACTGCTATAAAAATAAAGGTTATACAATCTGAATAAAGACTTCAGACTACTGGTCTGAAAGAGAAACCGTATGGTAACGAGACTCTCTCGGCAGCAGGCCAGTGGCTGTCTGTCTTTACTCAGGACCACCAAAACGGGCTGAGCTAACGTCGAAGTGAGCTGTCTTGTGTAAAATTAAGAATTTCTTTCTTACGGAGCTTGGTTGCCAGGATAACCAATGATTGCCTTGTTCTGTTACTAAAATAGCATCATAAAATCATCAATCTTGGTTGGCCCAGAATAAAAATATTGGGGGACATCTGGTACCTGGAAGGAAGGAGCAATGAGGCAGAATGTGGGTGCACACTCTGTCACTTCTGAGTCTTTCCTTGGGGACCAAAGAAATGTCAGCCTACAGAGGCACCAGGAAGCGTAGAAGCTCCTCCAAGAGGGAAATAGCCCCGTGGATGGAGTGGGACCACGGGAAATGTCTGTAAACACAATCCCATTCATAGGCTGGGGCAGCTCCAGGCCTCCAGGGTGGATCAACAACCCACTGTCAGCAACTGGGAACATCTTTCTCAGGTCCTTCCCCACCATCCCCCACGAGAGCCTGCCAGTGTCCTGGATGCCAGCAGAAGACACAAGGCTCCAAGGCAGAGTCAAATAGCAACAGCAGCAGCTGGATCACCGGCATGTGTGTGGACACCTGAGCCGTCACGCCCAGGGTGATGCAGGTGCACAGGGGGTCGTGCTGTAGTTTAGGGAACCGGAGCCCTCCCTGCTTTAGTGTGCCTGCGTGACCTTCCCTGCAGAGTGGGACATCCTGATTATGCCCGTCCGTACACAGCGTCCCTTTGCTCAGGGGAAGACGCTTTCCCTGTCTTCCGCAGCTATGCTCCTTACCAACAGCCTTGACAAGATCAGCTGGAACAAGGATGGGCGATGTGCTGCTCACAAGGCACAGACATTGACAGAGCCAGACAGAATTGTCTCCCAAATCACCTGTTAACTGAGAACTAGAAGGAAGAGCTGGGAAAGAATAAGTTTAATTGACTAATTTTATAGACAGAGAGGCCTAGAGAACTTGACTGAGCTAGAGACAGGCAGCTATCAGGGTCAGAGGTGGTCTGAGTGGGAGCCCCAAGTCACCTTCCTCCAGCCGTCACACACAACCCGCTTGCACGTGCACTTGGGTTTCAACATGAACGCACCACACATTGTAACCGAGTTCCAGCATTAGGGAAAAACTCATCTGGGAAAGCATTTTAAATAGTTGAGACTATTCGCTGTACTGGGAACAAATTTTACATAATTTGATAGTTAAAAAAAAAACAAAACTACCCTTCTCCTACCAACTATATTTCAAAAACTATTAGAGCAATATGCCTCCTACAAATGAAACAATCAGCAAGAAGGGTCAGTGTTGCAGCCCGTATAGCTTGTGGCTAGGAGTGAGAGTTATAAGAAATACCTGTGTTGCTCAGTAATGGAACACCTGGGTGGAAAGGGCATGGAGAGGGATTTGGCTCTCCTAACAAGCACGAGAGCTCGCGAGATGAGAGCAGTGGGGAATTGGCAGTCTCTACACCTGTGGTGTTGAGAAGCACGAGATCAGCCTTATATTAGGCTGGAGGAGAAGGCAGTCAAGGAGCATGCGCATTCTATCATGAACGCGCTTACTCTGACTCTGTCTCCTCTCCTGCCTGCAGGACGCCAGCACTGTGTCTCTCTGCTGAAGATCACCAAGTTCTGCTAAAGACTAAGATCTATCTTTCTAAGAAGACTAATTTACTCTAAGACTCTCTCTCTCTCTATCCAGCTAAAGTAGATAGTCCTCAGGCACCTAGGACTGAACCTGAGCAAGGGAACTTAGCGGTCCGCGTCGGGAACCTAGTTAAGCCGGCCCTAGACCTGGCCAGTCCAGGGCCCTGACAAGTGGCGTCAGAAGTGACATGTGACAGGTTAGCTTCTTACCAGGAAGTAAAAACCACTACAGGCTATTTCAGTCCAAAAATGCATGGAGTCCCTACCCTGTGCTATAAATAAGGTGACACAGAAAAAACACATTTATTTTAACAGGGTAATGACTCTATAAACTGCAAAATTCTAGCAGTTTGGAAATGTAGTACATACTAAAACATATTTATATATATCTTAAAATAATTCGATAATATAAATTAACTCCATTGGCGTTTCTGGGCAACAGCAACATCCACACACCCCATAAAAAATAAATAGCTTTCTTTTTTTGAGTTACAGTCTCACTCTTGTTGCCCTTGGTAGAGTGCCAGAACATCACAGCTCACAGAAACTGCCAACTCTTGGGCTTAAGTGATACTCCTGCCTCAGCCTCCCAAGTATCTGGGACTACAGGTGCTGGCCACAATGCCCAGCCAATTTTTCTATTTTCAGTAGAGACGGGGGCCTTGCTCTTGCTCAGGTTGGTCTCAAATTACTGAGCTTAAGGGATCCTCCCACCTCGGCCTCCCAGAGTGCTAGCATTACAGGTGTGAGCCACCATCCCTGGAAATAAATCCCTTTCGAACGAGAGAATATCCTCAAGGGGCCAAACGTGGCATCCGCACACGGTGTGAATCCCATGGACTTGAATTTATTACTAACTGGGCATTGTCATGCTGTGTGAACCTAGGCTGAACATGTTTCCTACAGAAAATACCTACCTTTAAACAGTTACAACTCACCCAAAACCCAAATAAGTAAATATACAGAAGTTTTAAAATAATGCAAAAACTATCTTTATTATTTTTAAAGCCAGCACAGTGGCTCTCGGCATAACTATCCATTTCTAATACAAAACTGGATTAAATAAATAGCATCCAATGTATAAATAGACCATGAAACAATTTTGAAGATAAAAAGAGAACTCTTCTGTAAATAAAAAGAAATTAACTTTAAAAATTTTCTTTACTGCTGAATCAAAGAATCACTATGTCACTTTAGAATTTGTCAAATATAATACAAATCTTGATTTAATAATACAAAAGTCTTCATGCTGTAAAATTACACATAAAAAATTAAATAGCAAAATCTCATATTACTGCCTATTGTTCCTGCCATTTCATACTAACCTTTATTTTTTTTAGCACTTTAAATATTTATTAGTCATCCATGTAAAAAACTCCCACAATGCCTCTGTACAGGGCAAGTGTGAAGGTGCTGAATGGGAGGTGTGCTCCTGGGCCCTGTGTCTGAGGAAGGGACACGAATTCGGAGAGGATAAACAGTGGCCAAGTAGGACAGGTGGCTCAGGACCCCCAAGGCAAAGAAACAGTCTCTAGGAAGAGTGTGCGAGGCGTCTAACTTCACGAGCTGTCTTGTTGCTCCTACTTGCTCAATAGTGAAGAAGGTCCCGCACGGCTGCCTGTGGCGTGTGACATTTTCATTAGGATAAAGTGGAGACCGAGGCCCACAGAGACACGAGAGGTTAAGTTGGGATGTGTACACAGGTACTTTGGAAATTTCATCCCAAAGAATCCAAAGCACCTCCCGTGCATGAATCTAGATCGGGCGAGTCCAGATCACACGTTTCGGCTGTGTGATCTCATCCCTGCCTCAGTTACTATGCTGTAGGTTATAGAAAAAGGATAAATTAGCAACGACCAATTCTTAGGTTACTTTTTTGTTGTTGTTGAGGGGAGGGCACAGCAATGATTTTGAAATAAGCTTTGGGAAAAAAGTCATGTAAGCAGCATGCATGAGACCAACTTTATGATAACTGGAAAGCTTTGTATTTCCTTTGAAAAGTTACTTACATAAATCTGTATGTTGGTCACTTAATACCAAAACAGGAATCTCAGTGAGTTGAGTTTCCTCTAAAAACGATGGCCATCCGTGCCAACAGAAACCTGCTCCTGCACTGCCACCTGCCCCGTGCTGACACACGCACCTCACACATACACGTCACCCAGAGTTCACGGAAGACAAGAGCACTAGCGTCATTTCCAAAATCAGATTTCCTTAAACATGACAGGAGTACAAAATGTCACACCAAAGACGTTTCCAGGTGAAGGCTGGCTAGGTGCGAACTCCCCCCAGCACGGCTCTCCAGATGTGTGTATCCCAGGAAGGCCAGCCGGTGTCACCCAGCCCCGCTCGGGCTGAGGCCAGCTGACCACCAGGGCCTCCCCTCTCATCAGTGTGGCCTCAACGCTCCAGGTACTGACAAGGGCCAAAGTAGAGCTTTTTGACGGCAGTGGGGTTGGGGGGAGGACTGACGTTCCCATGTTTGTAAACACGTTTTTGATCTACGCCATCCTGTTTAAACTTGCCCACGTGCACTGTGTCTCACGGGCTGGGTCCTACGCTGGCTGTGTCCCTTCTGCTCCCTTGAATCTACATCCCAGCTTTGAGTTCAGTCTTTGGAAAGGTCCCAATCCTCTGGATTACTTTAAGATGTGGGTTAAAGACAGTTACGAACTTTAAAAAGGTTCCTAGACCTCTCCTACCACTCACGGGGACAGCTACAGAGGAAGATGAGAATGGAAATGGGGCCTGCACAGACTGTGCTCAACTGTCAACGAGCCACACCCCGGCTTCTGCGGTCAGAAGCCTTTCCGTCAGACACTGCAAGGGTAAGCTTCCATTGTCTGGAGCTCACAAGAGGTAAAGGAAAAATATCATCACGGTTCTTTTTTGTTAAAAATCTCTGAGCTTGAAATTAGTTCATTCATGTGACAAACTATTTTACCTTGAATATTTTTAAAGGAAAAATTAATCACATTTCCTAGCTTCGTTTTTTTTATTTATAGTTATTCCAAAGCAGATATGCTACGATGACACAGATCTAAAAATACAGTTCTCTATCCTCAAAACCCTGGTTACACGTGAGGCTAGAAAGCTCTTTTCTAAGAAAACATTTTAATCAGTGAGTAAAATATAAAGATCGGCCTGTATCCCACAAACATTCAAGTGAAATTATGTCTATTTAAAAACTTATATTTTCAAGGAATGTTTTGCAAAGCAGCAGCTTTTATAATTAAGGAGTAAATAAAAACATATAAGTGTCTTGTGTTTGTGCCTGCTAACAAATTGAGAAGAGACAGAAAATGGAATTAGTGATAGATTTTTTTCTTTTTCTTTAACCTAAATAAATGTAGGTTTTAGATTCTCTTGTTAAGGCCTTAAATAGGCAACTAACCAAAAAGGTTCACTGAACTATGCTTTCTATACAATCAGGAATTAAAAACCCCTTTTAAGAGACGTCCTGAGATGACATTTAATGCTAAAAGTAAAATAAATAACCCAGCAAAAACAAAAATTTAAAATTCCAATAATTTCAACTGTGGGGGTATTTTTTTTTTTTTTTTACCAAATAAACATTTCTAAAATATTTTAATACAAAATTATAAAAGAAAAAGTGCATAAAAAGCAGAAACTTTAAAACTTCAGCACAATTACAATTATTCTGAATACATTGACGAGAGCCTAGCCAGGTATACACACTGACATTCAAGGAAACCTCAGGATTTATAATAAGTCCAAGATCACAAGAATAAGTCAAATAAGGCTTGTTTTCCTTAAAAAAATATACAATACACAAAGCAGTTTTGAAAAAAAAAAGTAATATTATTTAACAGTTTTCTGACTTAAATATTTTCACATAACAAAAGTTTTATATCACCATTAATATTTATATACATATGCCAAAAGTGAACAACAAAAAAATCAAAAGATGCCCTTTCAAAATAATAGTGAAATGTCTGTTTCTTTAGGAATCTGAAATGAGCCCCTCTCTTAATATACAAAGTCCATACAATATTTATAGTAAAACTACTCTCTTCTGAAACAAAGGAGGCAATGAGAGAAAATAAAGGCAATTATTTTTCAGGAGAAAAAAAATAAAACCCGGCTTTATATTACAATGAAAAAGATACCCATTTATTGGTAAAATGAATACAATACTGATCTGAAGTGCTCGGAGGGAGGTGACACTCGGACGCTCTCTCTGCAATTGGGACTAGTGCTTATATTTACAAAATATACTGTTCAGCCACACAGAGGCCCATATATCTGTCTATGTACATATGTATTTATATATAGAACATATAAATAATTTCAAAGGAAAATTAACATGAAGCAGAGAACCTTCCATCTTTGGAATGCTGTAGGAACAACGTGCACGCACTCTGCCCCAGCACGGGGGAGATTTGGTTTGGGGCATATTTAATGTGGCACCATTGATGATATTAAAGAATTCCCTGAAATAAAAAAATACATCTGTTTATGCATGAAGAGAAAATCGTGGAGTTGTTACGGATTCTTAGCCTTAACTACAAATACACTTCTTATGTACTGAGGTGGAAAGGGCCACAGTTCCTTGCTCCTAGGAGACAGCCCTGTGATCGCCTATCTACGACATATGGCTTGTGCTTCTGCGATCATCTAACCCACGGGCCTGAGCGCAGACCTGCGCAGTAAGAGTGCCGCCGCCCGTGAGGACGGTGTGGTCCTCATCACACGATCCCCTGTGTGGACGTCCCAGACACTGCATTCTGGAACTGATGATTAGGTCTTCGTAAGGAGAGAGAACTGGTCCAGCCATCTCTCAGGGTATTGGTTATATTAACTATGGTAGACTAAAAAGAGTCCATTTCTAGTAATTTTCAAAATGCACAGAGAAAAACATGGAAAACACTTCCCTGTGTGAGCGGTAGCGTTTTTTCCCGAACTTCATGCACCTCTTTGTTTTGTCAGCTATGTTTCTTAGAACAGAAAGCACGAAGGAAATCTTACATACTTCTCCGTGTTAACACTTGTCTCTGCTGACACAAAGAAATCTCATGACAGTGATGTGAGACCCAGCCAGAGCCTCTGCTGATGAGACGCCGGCCCGGTGGAAGGCGAGACTGCTGCTGGAGCACCTGAGTTCAGAGATTTGCAGACGGATGAGAACACGCATTTACATTTTCCCCAGTTCTTTTCCTAAAAGTCTCTGAGAGACAATGATTCTTTAGATAATTTTATAGCTACAAAACTATTGTGGTAAGATTTCAACACTGGAAGCTTTAAAAAAGAAGTTCCAAGTGCTTTGTTCTTCACAAACTGTAACTTCAGAACAGCTCTCCAAGGGCTCTGCGCCTGCATCAGAACACGTTGGTGAGGGCCTGCCACTCGCCCCCCGCCTCCTGCACCACCTCCTCCAGGTGCAGGGTCTGGCTCAGCTCCTCCCCGTCCTGCTCCGGGCGACCAGCAGACACCTGCAAAGCTCCTGTCATAGGGGCAGAGGAAACGGCAGAGTCTCAGACCTTTGACAGCACAAAATAATTCACTTTTAATTAAAGACTTCCTTGAACTAAGCTTTGTGCCAATTTTCATCAATCTCTGAGTGTTTATTTGCTTTTCTTCTTTTTTTTTGCAGTTTTTGGCTGGGGCTGGGTTTGAACCTGCTACCTCCAGCATATGGGGCCGGCGCCCTACTCCTTTGAGCCACAGGCGTCACCCCTCTCTTTTTTTTTTTTTAAGACAGAGTCTCACTTTGTCACCCTGGGTAGAGTACCATGACCTCATAACTCACAGCAACCTCAAACTGTTGGCTCAAGAGATCCTCTTGCCTCAGCCTCCTGAGTATATGGGACTAGTTGCCCTCTACAACACCCAGCTATTGTTAGAGATGGGGTCTCGCCCTTGCTCAAGCTGGTCTCGAACTCATGAGCTCAAGAGATCCACCTGTCTAGACCTCCCAGAGTGCTGGGATTACAAGTATGAGCCACCTCGCCTGGCCCAAAGGGCAATCGTTCTATCTATTCTAACAGGATGTTGTGAAAATTATCTTTAATTGCTTAGGAGGTAGTGCTTAGCAAACAATAAAGTGCTATGCAATTATGAAGCAACTTTACCACAAATATTCCAGCTTGGAGCTGTATCTGACCACCAGCTGGAGGGGTATGTGTCACATAAATGGAACTGTGGGTATGTGATGTGTAAACTATATACAATAACACATTAAAATGGATGTCAGTTATAACAAATGAAATATAATTTGTAGAATTAAAATAAATGGAGAGGTAGAGTATTTGGGTAAGGGAAATAATGACCTTTTGTAAATCCCTATAAATAACTGTATATGGGGCTAAAAGTAATTTACCATTTAGAATACGATAAAGTGAGACAGAAAAAAGAGAGAAAGAGAGAGGGAGAGAGACTCTTGGATCAACAGAGACAAATTTCTGAATTAAACTGCTTTCAATCCTAATGAAGGAGTAACTTGAGCCACGGGATAAATATCAGAGCACTCGAGATACACACTTATTCTCATAAAGGTTATATTAATACGGCATCGGTAATAAGCAACTAATACTTAAATATTAACGTGTAATTTCTGTAACAGAAAGTACAAAGAGGCACTGGAGTGTGGCTGTTAGAAAATCATCCTTTTCCTCCACGTTTCCCCACAACGTGAAGTCCTACTGCTGAGTCCCCACACACCTGGGTGCCACCCCACCGAGAGCGCGCGCCCCAGTGGCGCCCCCAGAGCTCCTGAGTGTTTGAACTCCTCGGTTCCTCTCCTTCCTTAAGTGGAGCCAGATGCCCCGGCAGACCCGTGGGGCACAGGGTGAGGGTCAGGGGAGCAGCGGCCGGAGGCAGACTCACAGCCAGACCCGATGGCGTCCGAGTTAGGGAACCCGCAGGGAAAACTAAGGCCCAGCTGCAGTTTGTGTGGAGTCAGCAGGACGCAGCAGAAGCATGTGGCCACACGCTGCCACTTTCGCTGCCAACGTCAGGGTCACCCTGGCTCCGACACCTGTGCCCCTGAGCACCGTAAGAGCCTCACCTGCCCGCGGCAGGGTGGGGCCTCAGAAACCCTGTGCACGTGGGAGCAGCACTGAGGACCAGCTGCTCAGGCTGAGGGCGGCCCTCTTGCTCCTGAGAAATCTCTGCATCCTCCCCAGGATACATCAGAAATGTCATCCGACTCTGAGTTTGGGGGAGGGGGAGCCCACGGACAGCCCTGAAGACCCCACACACTGAGTATCAGCAGAGAAAGCCCCAGCTCCAGCCCGTGAACGGAGGCCTGGCCACACCCTCCACAGCTCTCGGCCACCGTGTGACCGAGGAGAGACGCGCCCTCACCGACGCAGCTGTGCGCCCGCTTCACGTGCAGCTTCATGTTGCTCTTCTGCGTGAAGCCCATGACGCAGTAGTCGCACTTGTAGGGCCTCTCCCCCGTGTGCTTCTTCATGTGCACCTGCAGCGCACTCTTCTGGTTGAAGGCCTTCTCACAGAGGGTGCAGTGGAACGGCCGCTCCCCTGCACAGAGAGCAGAAAAGGCACGGGAGTGTCACTGAGGAGAACGTCTGACAAGCTGTGGGAGGAGATGACTGCACACAAAGACGCCGGAGTGGCACTCATCCTGCTGCCGTCACTTGCACTGCCATTCAGCAGGGTTCTAGGGCACTCACTCCACGTGAAGTCACAAAATGACAGTTTAATCAAAAGCTACTGTCGCAGAAGCATCCGAAATAAACGTTGAGCATCTATGGCTTAAAATGGTTCTAATGCATTTGGGGCAGCAAAGGAAAAGACATTAAAGACATGGGAAAAGCAAAACCACTTACTAAAAACTATGACTTATACGGTATTTTTAAAGTGTCATTCAATTGCTTTAAAGTTAACGTAGAAATTGACAATGCAAGAAGAGCTGCTGAATCTGAAGGAGAAGAGGCACATGGTGAAGGAGAAGAGGCACACGGTGAAGGAGAAGAGGCACACGGTGAAGGAGAGGAAGCACACGGTGAAGGAGAAGAGGCACACGGTGAAGGAGAAGAGGCACACGGTGAAGGAGAAGAGGCACACGGTGAAGGAGAGGAGGCACACGGTGAAGGAGAAGAGGCACACGGTGAAGGAGAAGAGGCACACGGTGAAGGAGAGGAGGCACACCTTGAAGGAGAAGAGGCACACGGTGAAGGAGAAGAGGCACACGGTGAAGGAGAAGAGGCACACGGTGAAGGAGAAGAGGCACACGGTGAAGGAGAAGAGGCACACGGTGAAGGAGAGGAAGCACACGGTGAAGGAGAAGAGGGACACGGTGAAGGAGAAGAGGGACA
>CAUYRH010174127.1:0-20434 GCA_963574655.1 Perodicticus potto
GTGGCGGGCGCCTGTAGTCCCTGCTACTTGGGAGGCAGAGGCAAGAGACTCGCTTAAGCCCAGGAATTGGAGGTTGCTGTGAGCTGTGATGCCACGGCACTCTATCCAGGGTGACAGCTTGAGGCTCTGTCTCAAAAAAAAAAAAAAAGAAAAGAAAGAAAGATTTTATCACTGGTAGAAAAGTTCTGCAGAGAGCTTGCAGTGAGAAGTGCAGAAGAAGAGGTGCAGCAACACCTCTTTGATCGCTTGGGGACAGCATGCCATTGTTCAGAGAATCAAGTGATGATGATTTCCGGCAGGGTGCTGGTAGAGCTGGCTGTCTTCACAGGGATGTGCAGGAGCTGAAGTGTTTGCAGGCTTATGGAACAAGTCTGAGGTCTTAGTGAATTTCAGGAGAATTTTACCTACAGGCTCAAAAGTATTTCAGAGGAGCTCTATCAAAAAGAAATTTATTTGCCTCAGCGCCTGTGGCTCAACGGGCTAAGGCGCCAGCCACAGTACACCTGAGCTGGCGGGTTCGAATCCAGCCCCAGCCCGCCGAACAACAATGGTGGCTGCAACCAAAAATGGCCGGGCGTTGTGGCGGGCGCCTGTAGTCCCAGCTACTTGGGAGACAGAGGCAAGACACTCTCTTGACCCCAGGAATTGGAGGTTGCTGTGAGATGTGATGCCACAGCACTCAATCCAGGCTCTGTCTCAAAAAAAAAAAAAGAAAGAAAAGAAATTTATTTAGAGAAAATCTGTTATTGTTTAAAAGTCAACTTCTTGATCAGACAAGCTGAGGGCCAGCTGTGACCACCAAGGCTAAGTGTCCCCTGTGACCAGGGCAGGGTTGTTAAAGGAACGATATTTGCCCCTGGTGGCTGCAGGCTGTCCAGGTGCTCAAAATCAGCCCAAGGGCAGTTCATGCAGGTGAGGGACGTCAAGTCCACATGCTGCACACTGGTAGCTGTCAGGTTACCAGAGTTACTGAAATTAATGAGAAAACATCCTATAGCCTACAAGAATTCCAGCCACTTGCCACGTTCCCCAATGTGCTTACACGCTTGGATCTTGGGAGCCCTGGAGTTACGGGGAGGACCCTTTGGCACCAGCGTTGTCCTGATCTGGTCAGCATTTTCAGTTTGCTGCTCATTTTACCTCTTAGTTGTAAATCACTAGTTTAACTTCATTATCATCTTAGTTTGTGTGTTCTTGTTATTAATGCGTATTGTCATGAATGGTATTTTCTAGCAACTCGACCAATGCACAGGTGGGTGATGTTCCTTCTGTGCGTGTGCTTCCACCCTTCCCTGCCTCTGCTCCTGATACCTTATAACAGTCCCAGGTTTTTTCTGCTAGATCATAGGCAGTGGTAGGGACCTGTGTGGGCTGGAGGGTTTCTGCACAGTGAGCGTGGTCCGTGGTCTAAGTAAAAGGTGGAGGCCATGGTCTATCCAAGGTGAAAGTTAGAAATGACTCAGATTACTGTACCTTTGCCAAGGGGCAGAGGGAGTTTGGGGCTTCACTCTTCTTGTAGGCTGGAGGCCCAGAGGCTCCGGCTCAGGAGTCGCACCAGCCCCCACCCCTCTCTTTAGTGTGGCCGAGTGCATATCCGTCTGTGTCTTGGTACATAGCGCTCTGCGTGGTCCTAGTTTACATACCACATTTCGAAAATACGCCTTCTGATTTAAGACTCTCATTCTTAACCATCTTTTACCATCTTTTCAGAAAATAACAAACTAAGTTGCATCCCTTGCTTAGCCTGCATGCTTCATTAAAGCTAAAGAAAAATCAGTGTTTAAAAACTTTGCAAACTGTCTGTGGTTGGTAACTGCTCTCCTTGTTCAGTGACGCTTTCAGGGCACACATTCTAACTTTCCGAGCACTGAGCTATGTGCTCTGAATGACAGGAAAGTAAATTCTTATAATTAATGACTACATTGAGCAATGTGACCTTAAACTCTGCAGTAGAGGTTGGTGGATGAGGATGGATGAGAAAGCTCCAGGTATTCCAGGAGCATCTGCCAGAAATGCCACGTCTGCTAAACAAAGGCTATTCTTTTGTTCTTTCTGCTCCACTGGCAGCTCCCTGATGGCTCCGAGATCCCGCTTCCTCCCATTCTGCTCGGCAAACTGGGTTCTGATCCAAAGAAGAAGACGGTGTGTATCTATGGCCACCTGGATGTGCAACCCGCAGCGCTGGAGGACGGCTGGGACAGCGAGCCCTTCGTCCTGGTGGAGCGGGATGGTGAGGGCCACCCCGGGAAGGGCTCCACGGTTTTACTGTGGGAAAGTCACTGATCATCTTGGTGTTTTCTCAGTACAGGTGGTTTCTAACATGATCTAGAAAGTGGGTTCCAGAGATTTCTCACGTGTGCCTTGGGGGGCTGAAACTTCAGAAAGCCTGCCCACCCTCGTGGAAACAAATCCTTGAGGCCTGGGATCGCCAGGCTGTCCTTGATCAGTGACACTTTCTCTCAGGGCACATTCTGACTTCAGGCAGGACAGTCCCAAAAGCCTGTAATCCAGGCTCAGCCCCACTGACAGTGATCCGACCTCTGAGATGTGGGGCCTCTCGGGACAGCAGTCATTCCTCCCAACCCTCCTGGTCCAGGCGGCGACGTCCAGGCTTGCCGAGTGCTTCCTTGCACAGGGTGCCCATGGCCTTGTGCAGACTCTGCTTGCTGAGGCCCTTTCCTTCCTGCCCCGCCTGGTATAAAGGTCTTGTGCTTCCATCTCCGAGTTGTCACATTTCTGTACGTGATGATCTTTGACCTTCCTCTGTGCCCTGCCCCTTTGGGCTGAGTTCCCAACTCTCCTTCCTTAAACCCCTTCCTGCCGGATCACCAGGATCGCCGTTCCAGGCTTAGCACGTTTGCATTTGTCACTGTGCAGAACTGGAAAGTGACTACTCAGAGCAGCCTCTTACAGAGTTTAATTCTGTACCACTGTCCTCACCCCAGGGTCATTAGTGAGTAGGGAACCGTGGCGTCAGCTTCCCGTGGGCACTCGGGCCCCTCTCGAGTGTCAGTCTGCGTATCTGTGTGGCTGCTGTCCCGACACAGGACTCACTCTGTCTGGAGCAGAACCCCCCATCTCTGCACCTCTCATCTGTACCCAGCTCCGAGGGATCACATGTACCCTGAGCAGCACCCAGGCTCACCTGTGCACCAGTGGGCATCAGCACTGGTCCTCTGTGGCTGGCCCCTGAGTGTCCTCTGCTGGAGAAGCTTCCTGGCAGACACCCAGCTGTGTGCTGCCCCCTCTCCTTGCCAGGGGAGCCCTCAGGTGGGGGTGGGGCAGGCTGAGCTTGTTTCCCTGGCTGTGGCATATCCCAAGCCAGCCCTGTGCCCATCATCACAGTTACTTGCAAGGATGAGGATCTTTCATAGAACTTGTATTTGACCTTCATCTTTTGTAAAAAGTTGAATATAGTTTATAAAAGGAAATTGCTATGGTAGTGGTAGCTTTCAGCCTTATCCTAATCTGGGGTGGGCCGTGCTGAAGCTGCCTGACCTTTAAAGTAGTCTGAGTGGGCAGCACCTGTGGCTCAGTGGGTAGGGCACTGGCCCCAAATACCGAGGGTGGCAGGTTCAAACCCAGCCCCGGCCAAACTGCAACAAAAAATAGCCAGGCATTGTGGGGGGCGCCTGTAGTCCCAGCTACTCGGGAGACTGAGGCAAGATAATCACCTAAGCCCAGGAGTTGGAGGTTGCTATGAGCTGTGTGACGCCACTGCACTCTACTGAGGGTGACAAAGTGAGACTCTATCTCTACAAAAAAAATAATAAATAAAAAGAAAGCCATCTGACTGTGAGGAAGCAGAAGACTGGCCAGGATGGCATGGGGTCCTTGCTTTGCCTTCCTGCCCCTAAGCCCGACCCCTGGGTCATGCGGCAGCAGGAGTAGGAGAGTTCAAGCTCGTCTTCCAAGTTCTTTCCTCTGCAATAGTCCCAGGAGCAAGTGGAGGGGGGTTCCTGGGACTGACCATGCTCATTAGATGTGAGGTCAGATCCCATAGTTTTCAAAGTGTTGATGAAAGAAAGGGAATAATAATAAGTACATAAATTTTATTATTTATCATATCAGTTGATAAATAATCAACTGGGAATGGGGTAAGATTCGTCCTTCTTTTTTCATAATGGCTATAATAATGGTGCATTGTGGTTCCTACTTACAGCTGGGCCTTCTGAGCCCTGGTGCTTATAGTCAGTAGGTTTTAACTGACTAGATTCCTGGGATCTGGTTGTGAGCTCCTGCCCTGGCTCAGCAGGGGGACGAGCCGTGGCTTACTGCCACCATCACCACAGTGGGGGAAGGAGGGGAGTGCACAGGACTTGGCTCTGCAATTATGGAGAATTCTCTGGTAAATCCTAGCAATGGCCTTCCATGGGGACACCTGCATGGCAGGGAAGGTCTCCCGAGGGGCAGCGGCCTGTTCTCAGGTGTGATCAGCCGCTCACTGGAGATATGACTCTTTCGGTTTCATTGTAATCGTAACTTTATGAACTTGCTGGTTGCTGTTCTAGGCAAGTTGTACGGGAGAGGCTCCACTGACGACAAGGGTCCGGTGGCCGGCTGGATGAACGCCCTGGAAGCTTATCAGGAGACAGGCCAGGTATGCCCATGAGAGCTCTGCCAGAGTCACCGGGGTCTGTCTGAGCCACACAAAGATGAGCTCTGTTCACACAGCCGCTTGTAAAGGTTGCTGCTGGAGAGAAAGTTGCCCCCTCCCCGCCAGCCCTTATCATCACAGTGACTCAGATTGAAGAGTACAGGTTTGTTTTCCAGCTTTAGGAAACAAAAATTAAACTAAAAGTTCAACTGCTTTACAGATACTCAAAGGTCATAATGTTGACAACTCAGCAAGGGTTTTGCTAGCATGTAAAATGTGAATTTTCAGTCACTGATTATCCCTGTGAGTGTGTCACTTGCCTGTCCCCTGCCAGTCTGTGACACAGGCTTTGTGATGCTGGACATTGGACATCATGCTTTAGGTCTTTCTAGAAATAAATTTTATTCTTAAAAATGTATTTCTTTAACTATGAAATATCTGCTCACCAAAAAAAGTTGCCAAAATACAGATGAGTGGAGACAAATCTTGCCTAAATCCTAACACTCAAAGACCACTAGGATTTTGTTATTTATCAAGATCTTCAATTGCTATTAGCTTAATTGTGATTGTGGTACATAGATATTTTTGCATCTTGCTTTTATCATGATAAAATAATAAGATAAGCATTTTTGTTGAAGTGTGGAATGTCAGTAGAATGCCATGGTGTCACACAGCTCACAGCAACCTCCAACTCCTGGGCTTAGGTGATCCTCTTGCCTCAGCCTCCCGAGTAGCTGGGACTACAGGTGCCCGCCACAACGCCCGGCTATTTTTTATTGCAGTTTGGCCAGGGCTGGGTTTGAACCCGCCACCCTGGTTATATGGGGCCTGCACCCTACTCACTGAGCCACAGGAGCCGCCCCAGGCGAGCATTTTTCATAGCAGAGAAGTGATACCCAGAAGCATTTGCTCAGACCTGTGGCCAGCTCTGTGAGCCAGTGTGGGAACTAGGAAGTCCTCAGCCTCAGCCACAGTGGGGGCACATGGGGGCCCAGGGGACTTCTTGGTGGCCCAGGGGTGGCTGTGTACAAGGCAGAGCCTCCCAGAGCAGCTGATCTCAGACCTGTCCCCAGAAGCTTCTGGGGACGATCTCACAAGAGGGGCAGAAGTGAGGAACAAGGCAGGGAGGAGGCACATCTGGAGAACAGCTCCCTCTGCACGTGGCCTGGGCTGCCTGATGACTCCATAGAACAGAGTCTGAATTTAGGCCCTGCCATTCTTTACCCTGTGTGGCCTTCAGGGAGCCACCCAGCTCTGTGTACAGGCTCATTTTCTCTGTTGGGGAGCCCCAGGGTTGGGGGCACACCCCTAAAAGCACAGCACGTGCCCCAGACCCCTGCCAGGCTGCAAGTTCCCATCCCTGGAGACAGGACCACGGCAGGAGTGATGTGTGGAGCACCCTTTCCAGGGCAGGGCCCCCAGGTGCACAGGGTGGGCCCTGTGGTCCACCCGGAGGAGATCAGGTATTTGAAATCTGTAATCCTGTATGTTGCTTCGAGAAGGAAAGTGCGGCAAAGCTGAGCACCGACTCATGCCATCCCCTTCTCGCAGGAGATTCCCGTCAACGTCCGCTTCTGCCTGGAGGGGATGGAGGAGTCCGGCTCCGAGGGTCTGGACGAGCTGATTTTTGCACAGAAAGACAAATTCTTTAAAGACGTGGATTACGTCTGCATCTCCGATAACTACTGGCTGGGGAAGAAGAAGCCGTGCATCACCTACGGGCTCAGGGGCATCTGCTACTTTTTCATCGAGGTGAAGTGTCACGTTTCACTGGCCCTCAGGTCCCCTTGTTCCTCAGCCCACGCAGGCAGGTCCCCTGGGGCCACCCAGAGCTTGCACAGTGCCCAAGTCTTGGCATCCGTAAGCTGTGGTAGTGGCCCAGACGTGGGCAGGGGCGCTGCAGTGACCGTGAGTCAGCTTCATAGCAGCCTCAGGGTGGGACGGTGCTAGCTGTGCTGTTGTCTTGGAGCATCAGAGAAGAGAGTCAGTGCTAGTCCGTTTAGGAAGACACACACATACACAAAGGATTTGAGAAACCCCCCTTTTAAGGGCAGGGGCCACTGGCTGAGAGCACCTGAGGGCTCCAAGATACTGCAGTGGGTAAAGAGAAACCGAGGCAGACAGCACAGGAAGGGTTGGGCTGGACTCTACCACTCACAGGCCGGTGGTCACCTCCCAGATGAGGGTGGGGTCCCTGTACTCTGGGGCTATGATTAAGGTGGATCCTGTCTGTGGAGGGCTTTGACCTGCCCTTTGATCACTCTGGGCTTTGCGGTGACTTTGCCCGATGCCCTGCTGCTGCTGGGCAGTGCCGGTCCCCTCCCCTCTGTGGGAAAGGAGCCTTGGCCGCCTCACCTGGGTACCTGAGGTACCAGATGAGACCCGAGTCTCAGCTCCAGGTCCTAGCTCCATTATTCATGCTGCATGTTGCCCACTCAGCAGACAGGTGCAGGGGTTTGTGAAACTTCTGGGAGAGGCTCTGAGTGAGAGAGAGCTTGCCCTGCAGCCTGCTTTTACCTTTGTGGCTATATCCAGTTTCCCCATGGTTGGCATAACCCAGAGTATGCTTTGTACCTGACTAAAGTTTTTAATTTGGGAAATGCCTTGCTATGCTCCTTGAGGGAGCAAACTTGGTTGTGGAAAATTCTCAGGTTTTAAAAATGCTCTTTGTTCAATTTATTGTCACATGATAAAAATAAGCTCTCTCCACGCAGCCAAATAAAGTGGCCTTTGTTCTCATCCAGGTGGAATGCAGTGACAAGGACCTCCACTCTGGGGTGTATGGGGGCTCGGTGCACGAGGCCATGACCGATCTCATTTCACTGATGGGTAAGCCTGGGCTTGGCATCCAGTCCATGCCCGTGAGTCCCCTCCAGGCTGTCTGTTGTCAGCCTCTACATGAGCTGCTTTTGCTCATCTCTGACCCTGCCATCTCCCACTTGGTTGTCCCTCCAAAGCTCCCCCACCCCACCGCCTTGGTCTGACCCCAGTCTGCATCTTGGCAGGCATAGGTGGTGTTGGTTCCCTCCCATTATAGGACCCTGTCCTTTCTTGGGCTCTGTCGTCCTCCACTCCGCCTGGGGTCTTTTGCTTTTGTCTGGGTTCCTCTGCTGAGTCAGCTCTTTGAGAGCAGAACCACCCCCTCCCATTCCCCGTGTCCTCTGGTGAGGGCCATACACAGCTCCTGCCTCCCCGTGGGCAAGTGGCCTGTGAGGGCAGCACAGTCTCTGAGATTGAGGCCTTCTCTGCCCCACTCAAGGTTCTCCCTCCTAGGCTTGGGATCCACTTGTTCCTCATGGAACATGCGTTGAAACCATGAGAGGGCACAGGTGATGCTCTGAGTAAACCTGTGTGGAGCCAGTGTGCCTGGGTGTGTCTTGACCTGTGACCGAGGAGAGCTAACAGACCCTGCCCGCTCCCTAGTCTCTGTGTCTGAGGAAGGACTCTGATGCCTGGCTCCCTCTTTGGCTGTTCTGAGGGTTAAATGAGCTTAAGGCACCAGAAAGGGCCTGACAGATGTCATACCCAGGATGTGTCACCCACGAGCACCATGCATGGGACTGGTCATGGGTGCTCATGGCCTCCTGCTCAGCCACCTGGCCGTAAGGGTCTGGGTGGTGGCATCTTTCCTGACTCTCCCATCAGAAAGGAGCCGCGGGCCTTTGCTGCCCTCATGCATGCTGTGACCCTCTGCCTCTCTCCTTAGGTTCCCTGGTGGACAAGAAGGGGCACATCCTCATCCCTGGCATTAACGAGGCCGTGGCCACCTTGACAGAAGAGGAGCACAGGCTCTATGACCACATTGACTTTGACATGGAGGAGTTCGCCAAGGACGTGGGGGCCAAGACCCTCCTGCATGACT
Organism: Perodicticus potto; assembly: GCA_963574655.1. NCBI lineage: Eukaryota > Metazoa > Chordata > Mammalia > Primates > Lorisidae > Perodicticus > Perodicticus potto. The sequence goes on from CAUYRH010174127.1 coordinate 8,460, forward strand.
GCAAGGTGCTGGCTCAGGATGTTCTGTGTGTACCTGCCAGGCCCGTATCACCTGTCCCATGTCCTGGGGCCCCCAAAGGAGCCGCAGTATCCCACACCCGAGCCACCAGATGGTACAGACATCCAGAAAGCAGGACATGACCAGACTGCAAGGTGTTAGGTTTTTAAAGTGTCAGAATACACTTTTGACACATCAGAGCTACGGGAAGTGTGGGTCCGTCTCCTGCCGTGGGGAGCATTGCCGTGTGTTTGTAAGGTGACCTCTTCACCCCTGGACCCCAAGATCCTGGAAGCCACACCACAACCAGGTGCTAAGGTGGAGACTGTGTCTCGTCTTGATTGGTTCTGGGTTTCTGAGCTGTGCCATAAGTTCTGCACCTGTGATTTAGCCACCATAATGGAGTCCAGCAATAGCCTATGTAGGCTCATGGAGTGCAAGAGAAGTAAGGGTCACTGTGGCCCTTGAATTCTGTGTCTCCCAGACCACAGAAGGATGTGCAAGAGCCACACGGGCACCATAGAGGGCTCTGGGTACACAAGGGACAGTCATAGCCTGGGCACAGCTGAGCCTTAAAGGGACGGTGCAAAAGGCAGCCGTGGACCGGCAGAAGTGCAGGGTAAGGCTAGTGTGAGATTGGCAGGGACACAGCCATGGCCACTGTGGTGACAGGCCTGCGGGGCTGCAGGGTGAGGCCTGGGAATGAGACCTCAGTGCCAGGTGACAGAAACAGGAACCATGGTGAGATTGCAAGCTCTGGGATGCCACACTAAGGACGTTCACAGGCTGGGGTGTTGGGCTGAAGTGGTGCAGTGGGGACACCACTGAGGCTATTGTAGGAAGTGAGGGTACCTGGGACACAGGACACCTCACGGAGGGTCCTCCAGAATAGGAAGAGCAGGTCCCCAGGGGTGTGACTGGACAGTGACATTGTGGGCCAGGGCAGGTTGGTCATGGGAGGAGACAGTCTGGGAAGGTGGGTTCTGAGCAAACTTGTGTCCCTCCTGCCCTTTTTCCCACAGGCTCCTGTTTACTTCTATGTAGGGGGTGTCCCCAGGGAAACTTCCCTCTGCTGGGATACAGCAGACATGTAGAAAGGTTGTGGTGTCAGTCACACCTATCCCTGGACAGCAGGGGACAGTGCTTGTCAGTGTTTGCTGGGCCGCGCCAGGACACATGGGCAGCCTGGGTCTTCCCTCCCAGCAGGAAGAAGCCCCCATCAGCATCCTGAAGGCCAGGGGGTGATTCCAGGGCCTCTCCTCCAGGAGGTCCTCAGGAGCACTGATGTTCTTAGAACTGTGGCCCCCTGGGCTCCTTCGCCACCGTCTTCCCATCGCAAAGCTTTCCTTCCAGTGGGTAGACCTGAGCTCTCTGAGCTGCAGCTGCTGAGGGCACAAGCCTCTCTGACACCATAGCTACTCCAGCACACCTGTGCAGTGGGCTCTGACCAGTCCTGCCTGCCTGGGGTTCCCCATGTTTGTACGTCCTGCCTGTGGCTGTCAGGTCCCCGCGGGATAAGCCCTGTGTCACATTGCTGATTTCCCTGCCACTGGTCTCAGTGGGCAGATAGGGCTGGCACTGAAAGCCTGAGACCCTCCCTGACCCCCCCTGCCATTTCCCTGCAGAAAGACATTCTCATGCATCGGTGGCGGTACCCATCCCTCTCCCTCCACGGCATCGAAGGGGCCTTCTCCGGGGCAGGGGCCAAGACTGTGATTCCCAGGAAAGTGATTGGCAAGTTCTCCATCAGGCTCGTCCCGCACATGACTCCCGAAGTCGTGAGTGAGCAGGCAAGTGGGGGCATGGGAACTCTGGGTGCGGGTCGAGGGTTGCTGTGCACCCTTGGAGATGTAGATGACAAAAGGCTCTTACTAGGACAAAAACCCAGATGTCACATGTCCTACTGCTTGGTTCTTATCAACTCAGTGATCACTAGAGTAAGCGATTCAGAAGCTTATCAGAGATAAAGCCATGTAAACAAGGGTGGCATATAAGTGACCTTTGTCACTGCTGATAAAATCTGACCTCTCCTTGTCCCAAGGATCCAAGTCAAATACTGATTTGGGGCCAAATTATATAGTGGTCAGAGTCCAGGGGAGCTGGCCCTGACACTGGTGTAAAATGGGGCGGAGGGACATTTGATCTTGCTGAGTCATCACCATCTGGGATGATTCATGAAGTGACAGAATCCAAGTCTTCCCTACTGGGAAAGTGAAAATGGAGATCTTGCCATGAGGTGTTGCTGGGTTAGCCCTGGCTCTCTCTTAGGCCTAGATGAAATTTAGCTTGAAGTCATTTTTATAAAGTATCTTAATCATCTTGGGCTACCTTAATAAACATTACAAATTGGGGGGCTTAAGTGACAGAAATGTGTTTTCCATAGTTTTGGAAGCTGCAAATTCCAAGATCAAAGGTGTTAGCCAGTGAGGGCCCTTTTCCTTCTGGCCACAGAGGGAGCCAGCAGCTCTGGTGTCCCTTCTCTTAAGGGCACTAATGCTCTGTTCAGGGTCCCACCCTTATGACTTTATTTAGCATTTGTTGGCTAAAGAAAGAAAGACAAGCTTTTGAAGAATTAGGTTTTTTTTTTTGAGACAGAGCCTCAAGCTGTCACCCTGGATAGAGTGCTATGGCATCACAGGTCACAGCAACCTCCAATTCCTGGGCTCAAGCGAGTCTCCTGCCTCCGCCTCCCAAGTAGCTGGGACTGCAGGCGCCCGCCACAACGCCCCGCCATTTTTTGGTTGCAGCCATCATTGTTGTTTGGCGGGCCAGGGCTGGATTCGAACCCACCAGCTCAGGTGTACATGGCTGGCGCCTTCGCCCACTGAGCCACAGGCACCAAGCCGAAGAATTAGTTTTATTCAGAAGCCTTGCTGAGGACTCTAGACATAGTCCAGGGTGCCCTTTTGTAAAGGGATTCTCTCTGACTCTCCAGAGTAGTGTTTAAGATCGTGCTTACCTACAGGTGTTGGGTTTAGCTCCCATTTAGTCACATCAGACCTACCCAGAAGCTTCAGGCAAGTGGAGTCCCATCAGAGTCTGGGTGTGAGAACATGTCTGGTTGAGGACAGAGGCATAGGCACTGGCCCATCAAATGTTACCTTATGAGAAGGAAAGACAAAGACCAGGTTCATTCATCTCTTAAGGACTATAGCAACTTAGACAAGAGACACAGGGGCAGGTGCTCTGTCCTGTTTTGTCTCCAAAGCATCTTTCTGGAGAGCTGTGTACTGGCAAAGAGCTGGGCTTATGGAATGAGGCTGCTGAGCTGAAACAAGCAGACCCAACAGCAGGGTTCCTACATTTGTGGCTTTGTCTCATGCCTTAATTACTTCCATTAAGCCCTGTCTCCAAGTACAGTGATGAAGCCCTCGGGGGTAGGGCTTCAATACATAAATTTTGGAGGGACACAAACACTGTCCTTAACACAAAGTGAGGCAGGAAACAATGAAATATTCTTTTTTTTTCTTTTTATACTTTTAAAAGGCATCTAGGGAAAACAAACTTAAATATTATCATTTGGAATATCTTTGTGAAGGGTGAACTGCCAGAGTTTAAAACATTGCCTTTTACCTTTAAATAACTGGATTTTGTTTCTAGATAAAACAAAATTTTATTTCTTCCCCTTTTCCATTATTTGAGTTATGCAGATCAGTATTATGCAGCAAAAGTGAGGCTCATTGTAGGCCCAACCCTCCTTACAGACTTGCCCCATCCTAGACCTGTTATAGGCTTCTGCCTGTGGACCCCTGGTGGCAGATTCACCTTGAACTTGTAACCCTGCTGTAGACCTCTCACAGCAGATGTGTTGTGATCACTAGCAGTGGATCAAATGCCAGCTTATAAAATGCGACATCTCTCTTCTGTGCTTTAGGTAACCAGCTACCTGACCAAGAAGTTTGCTGAACTACACAGCCCCAACAAGTTCAAGGTGTACATGGGCCATGGTGGGAAGCCCTGGGTATCCGACTTCAACCATCCTCATTACATAGCTGGGAGAAGAGCTTTGAAAAGAGGTTGGACAGTCTCCTTGGGGACACAGGCCAGGGCCCATAGCCTGTCTAACAGGATTCTGCCGTGTGGGTACATAGCTATGTCAGCCGCAGCCTGTACACTCATATGCATGCAGGTCATGGCTACAGCAACACTGCCATGTCATGTGGGCTCATGGCTACATCACTAACACCAGCTGTACTTCAGGGGCACACGGTTAAGCCGGTGTGTGAGATGGGCTCAGCCACCCCCAGCCTTGAGCACAGTTACTGAGGGGTGGCTCCGTGGTGGCTCCCTCGGCTGAGGCCCCGGAGTTCACTGGTTCTTCTGTGCTATTTCCCCAGTGTTTGGTGTTGAACCAGACTTGACCAGGGAAGGCGGCAGTATTCCCGTGACCCTCACCTTTCAGGAGGCCACAGGCAAGAACGTCATGCTGTTGCCTGTGGGATCAGCAGATGATGGTGCTCACTCCCAGAATGAAAAGCTCAACAGGTGAGACCCAGGCCAGTGCTGCCTCTTCTGAGCCTCACGTGTGCTACTGCTGTCAGGAGCAACAGGCAGGAGGGCGCAAGAGCTCAGGCAGGGTCGTTGAGGGGAATGCGGTCTAGCCAGGGCTCTGTGTTGTTTGTCTCCCAGTCCTGAAACCCTCCCTGCTTCCCTTGTGGAATAATCCTGATACCGTTGCTAACTGCACATGTCGCTACTTTTCTAGTTCCTGCTGGGTGACCACAGGGACAGAGCAGCATCTGAGCACCAGCAGTGGGAGGGGCTGAGGCAGGCCGGGCACCCACAGGCAATTCAGGGGAAGGAACCTGGCTCCAGAAGACAAGGACTCATTTTGGGGTGATGGAGGTAGACCGTCAGGGACCAACATAGAGGCAGAAGCCCTGTATGGATTGGGGGATATGAGTGGGGACCTGGTCATCAGGAGCAGACACACAGTTGGGGGCCAAGACCTCAGCATGACACTTACCCTCAGGGCACCCAGGTAAGACCCCTTACATTCCCTCAGACCGTGGCCAGCCTTGGTCCCTGACGTGGGCAGTCACATTGACTTTGCACTTAAGAGCCATGCACCAAATTCTAAGGCAGATAGGACTCAGGGCCACCAAACCAGGCTGAGTGGTGCCCCCCGAAAGAACAGGGTGTGTGCCTGGGCTCGCGGGGGTCACCGTGCATTCAACGCTGTTGACACGATGGTGTGTGATTCTCCACTAGGCACAACTACATAGAAGGGACCAAGATGCTGGCCGCGTACTTGTACGAGGTGTCCCAGCTGAAGGACTGAGCCCTCCCCGAGGAGTGACACTCCTGCCCTCCGGCTCCCTGTTCTCCCCGCTTGTGGGGCCATGCCCACTTCCCAGAAGGGACACGTGTGTGTCCAGCTGCCTGGTGGGTGGCACCTGCACCACCAGGAGTGGTCAGGCCGGGGGGGTGACCAGGGTCCTGATGACAACTGAGTCACCCAGAGGGAGTCTCAGAATGGTCAGCACAACCTGACCTCCAGAAGTCAGCCACAGTCCGAAAGCACGCCTTCGTCCATGGAAAGTCCTGGTGGTCATCACACTGGGCAGACAGAGGACCCAATGCCTGGCTCAGCCAATGCTCTCCTGGAATCTTCAGAACGGAAACGAGACGTGATCCCTCACTGTCTAGGACCATGGCTCCATTTCCCCCTCTTCTCTTTCTCGTGATCCCTCAGAACCTAACTGGGAGGTTAGGTCTCAATAAAATGAATAAAAATCAAACGAAGCCCCTGGGAGAAGCTGCAGCTGCCCTGTTCCTGCGCACACACTGGGGCTGGGGCTGGCTAATCTCATCTTGGATAGTAGGGGTGGCAATCAGTCCTTCCAAGGGAGTGCACGTCTTCCCCAGCCCCAAATGATGGGGAGAGGCTCACTCAGCACCCTGAGGTTCAGAGGAACACCCCTGTCTTCCCTGCTCCTTCTGCTGCTGAGCCGCTGGGAGGCCAGCTGGTTTAAACAAAGGGTCGGCTGGCCCGGCTGACAGGGAAGAGCAGACTCAGCAGAAGGCACAAGGCAGCCTGGTTGTGGCTAATTCCCAGGCAGGGCCAGGGAAAACCCCAGGTGAGCCTGGGGCACCTCTAGGCAGGGAGCAGGGCTGTGCTCCGGGGTGCAGGGGCAGGTGGGAGGAGTTTGCAGTGGCCAAAGGGGGCAATTTGAGCAGGAAAATAACCATACCAGATGGAGACCCACAGAAACGCAGGCCCCAGGAGCCTGGGGGAGTGGGTGGGTAGGGACTGAGCTGCATTGTGACCAACCTGGTCAGTGCAGAGGGAAGGAGAGGAAGTTCACCAGTAGAACACCACAGTCACTGCAGGCAAGACCCCTAAGACCCCAGGTCTGGTTCAGGCCAGACCAGTGCTGCAGATGTGTCCTTGAGTTGAATTTGCATGTATGTTGGAACAGGTACATTTACTGTTACTGTAATAGCCTTGGTTTGTAAGTGCAAGCGGTATGTAAGTCAGATGTTTGTAACTTGGGGACTGCCTGCACACCAAAATTGATGGGCAAAGGTTTAAGGAACAGGACATTTCCCTGGCTTAGAAGATGTTGACCCCCAGGAAAAACTGACCTGGTACTAGAGAAAGCTGGCAGGCGCTGTCTTAACCACGTGGTCAAACGGAGCCTCGGCGGTAATCAATAGTTCAGTATCACCACCCATCAATCACATCCATCAGGCTCACTGTGAAAAAACAAACTCAAATTGAAAAAATCTGAATAAAATCTGTAGTTGGCATTCTGCTGATGTTAACTTCTTAGTTTTGATGAGCATGCTATGGATGTGTAAGCTGTTAGCTGGGTCACGTTTTATACAGAGACTCTACTTTTCTACAACTTTTCTCTAAGTCTAGTATCATTTCAAAGTAAAAACTGGCTCAGTGCCTGTGGCTCAAGCAGCTAAGGCACCAGCCACATACACCTGAGCTGGCGGGTTCAAATCCAGCCCGTGCCTGCTAAACAACAATGACGGCTGCAACCAAAAACTAGCCGGGCACTGTGGCAGGCCCCTGTAGTCCCAGATACTTGGGAGGCAGAGGCAGGAGAATCGCTTAAGCCAGGAATTGGAGAGGTTGCTCTGAGCTGTGATGCCACGGCACTCTACCCAGGGCGACAGCTTGAGGCTCTGTCTCCAAAAAAAAAAAAAAACAAGAAAAAGACAAGGTTGGTGGCTTCAACTATGGCTGGACCCGGCATTGTGTTATTGGGCCCCATTTGGACACCTCTTGACTCACCATGACAAATGAGAAATCGATTCTCTCAGCTTCAGGGCCTGCAGAAAGGACTACAGGGTCTTCCCACCTCAGCCCGGCGTAGCTGCCTATGTCTCATGCCTGTGAGCTCACATGGGCTCCACTTGGTCATGAACCCATGCTCAACTATGAGTCTGATGTTTCTTCCCTCCCAGCTGCATGCTGAAATTTAACTGCCCTTATAACAGTATTGGGTGGGACTTTTCAGTGGTGATTAAGCCACAGGGGCTCCACCCTCATGAACAGACTAATGCCGGACAGGGACCGTGCTGGGCAGCGCCTGCTCACTCCCACCCTCTCAGCCCTTCCACACCCACCTGCCGCCTCCAGAGCCAGGAGCTGATAAACGTCTGCTCGTTTTCTTAGCCATCTTGTTAGCCACTTTGTATACAATGTGAACTCAATTATAAATCACAACTGCAGGTTGTCAATTAACAGATTACGGTGCCTGAGAATGTGTCCAGTGTATGGCCCATGGCTTGGCTTCAAAGTCGTGAATCTATACATGGAAGGCATGCACAACTCAAAAAGGGATAGAAAATTCAATGAGTTTTTTTTGTTGTTGTTGCATTTTGGCCAGGGCCAGGCTCGAACCTGCCACCCTCGGTACATGGGGCCAGCACCCTACCCACTGAGCCACAGGCACTGCCCCAATGAGTTTTATTCTTAGTATAAATTTTAAAATCTAGAACTAGTTTTTTTTTAAAAAGAAACTTTATATGCTGATTTCAGCCCAGGGTTTTTTCACAACCAAACTAAAAATTGTCACATGGAAACAGCATTGCAGATGTCAACAGAAAATAATCCAAACTCAGTGAAATAATTAAAATAGTCCTATTCTGACCTGAATGTGTGTGACTGTGGCCCACAGCTACACCCAAGAATCCTCAAGCAATTGGTCTCACCATGGTTGGCTGAGGCCGGGTTTGAACCCACGACCTCTGGTATGTGGGGCTGGCACCCTACTTCTTGAGCCACAGACGCCACCCACTCTCACCATGGTTGGGTTACAGTTTGGGTTTATGTATTTCAGGAAGACAGGAATTACATGCAAAGTCGTGAATCTATACGTGAAAGGCATGCATTGATTGGTCTGGCCCCAAAAAGGCCTGACATGGAACAGAGGATTACAGGTTACAGGTGGGCTTGATTTTTAATTGGTAAAGAAATGAAGTTCTGTCTAAAGGCTTGGCATATTTTGCTAAGAGACGGAATTCTATTAAACGGAGGCAAGCCATGGGCCGTACACTGGACACATTCTCAGGCACCGTAATCTGTTAATTGACAACCTGCAGTTGTGATTTAGCCTCTGTCTTACATGGCCTTAGGCTTGTTAATAATTTTGAATGTCGTCATTACAAAGTATAACTTCAGAAGGAACTGGACATACTAGGCGTGTCTGACCCCCTTCTCATGGCAACTCAGCTTTAAGGGATTTTGGAGGGGGTTGTTCCTCTTGACCAAGAGGGGTCCATTCAGTCAGCTGAGGGACTTAAGATTTTATTTTAGTTCACACAATAAAGTTAAAATTTTCAAATCCAAGTCATGGACTGATAGTTAAGAATCATGGTAAGGGACATAACCAAAAGCAAAAGATGCCTCAGTTAAGTTTAGAAGAAAGTCTGCCTTCTGTGAGAGCAGAGAATAAATATATAAGCAATTCTGCTTTTAAGAAATTTGCCTGGAGATCGAAATTGCTGGAGCTTTACCACAAGTGAAATCGCAAAGCCTCTACGTGTTCAACTGAATCCAAAGAGCACCAAATATTTAAACTGGAGCCGAGACAGGGCTCACACATTGCATTTCCAGCTAACTTGTAGAACAAGCACAACTTCGGGTGTGGAGACCAGCTGCAGACAAGCTCCCTAAGCCGTGAGTTTCACCCACCGTGGTCATAAGACAAGGGCGACATTTCCACATTTGTTTGGCTTCCAGAGAGCGCCTCGATGCATCAGAATCACTCTCAGCAACATTGACGCCTTCCCAGCCTCAGTAACCCCTCAAGTTCTCTAGCCCCTGCACACATGGGCACAAAATCATTCAGGTGCACTGCTTTGAGGAATGATTTCTGATGTTACGTCCAGCTGTGGCCTACCCGGCACCAAGGTCGCTGTTTCCTGGGCATCTCCCTCCTCCAGGAGCCGTTTCCCCATGGCTAGTCATTGGTGCCCCCTTGTGGGCGAAGATGCAGCAACTGGGCTTTCTCACCTGAAGGTCCTGAGGTGCCAAATTGTTTTGAGTAACCATGATTAAGCCAACAGGTGCGTGATTCCTAACCACTACCACGTTGTTCTGGCCACTGTATAAGGCCCCGAGGCTTTGCACCTGCAGGGACTTTCCAAGGTCGACTTCCCATGGGGGTGGGGGGAAGCTTCTTATGCTAGCTCTGCTACCCCCATGAGCTGGAGGAAGACAGGTGTCCTCAGGCTTGTTCACTGGCTGCCACGAGCTGAATAAAGGACATGTCACAGGTACCTTGGGCTCCTCGGTTTTTCTTCCTCTGTGGGAACCCCATGTGAACCTCCTTGGCCTCAACCGTTGGCACTACACCTCACCCTTCACAAAGGTCCCCAGAGCCCTCAGCATCGAGCCTCCCACGGCTGGAACACCTACAGGAGGCCACAGTGGAAGCTCTGCTCCCTCTGCTAGAGACCAAGGTAACAGTGTGTTGCAAAGACTTGGGAGAAACGATGATGATTTACTAATTCATTTTTGTACGTGTTTACTTAATCCAAAACCTGGGAGTTTGACAACTGCTCTCCAAATCCTTTTGTACAAGGTAGTTGGATATGCAGCAATGCTAAAGGAGCATGTTTTATTTCCACAGGGAGAAAAAGGATGTGTATAAATAACTGTGGAGTAACTTATAATCAAAACATGAAAATAAGAGGAATGGCCCAGAAACCTGCATTTTACTGACACCACTGTTGTCTGCACAAGAGAATCTTAGAAGTCACCTGTTTTGCATTTAATGTTCGAGATGAGCCCACTTGGATTCTCGAATCTTTGAGAAAAGCATCAGATACAATTGACTGCCTGGCCTTTTAAAATGAAACAGTGACTAACTGAAGCTCCTGTCTCCACACTGACATCTACCTGCTGGTCGGCCATTCCCTTAAAGTCACCTTCTATTTTGGTATTACTATCGGTGAAATTTTCAAGCAGAAAAAGTCAAGTTACAAATGAGCAAGTCAGAGCCCAGGTGAAGCCCTTTTACTCTGACTTCCATTTTTCTGCTCAATCCCTACTACGAGGAGACAAGGATAAACCACAATTTTGGTTCCTAAGGTTTATTCAAGAACTCATACAAATCTTCAGCTTCCCCCACTTCTTTGTCCTGGTTAATTTGGAAGTAATGTGATTCATAACTCTTTGCTGTTAGCAACCAATCGCGTAGGTGGTTCTTCTTCAAATATTTTGTGGTGGGGGCAGCTCCTGTGGCTCAAAGGGATAGGGCGCCGGCCCCATATGCCGGAGGTGGTGGGTTCAAACCCAGCCTCAGCCAGTAACTGCAAAAAACAAACAAACAAACAACAAATATTTTGTGGTAAGATATTTCAAATGCCCTTTAGAGAGACATCTCGGCAGTGACGGTGATCTTGCTTTTGCCCCTTCGGATGGTCACAACCCTCTCTACCGAGATTCCTGGCTTTCCCATTCACTTTGATTTCTCTCTTGCAAAAACTGCTCAAGATTGGCAGCATCTGTGACTCGATCTGCTACAGCGTGGGTGCAATCCAGGCTGAACTTCAGAACCTGCTCCTTTGTCTTGCCTGCCTTCGCCACAGCATGGTCACAGGTGCCACAGTGGCAGAGAGGGAGGTGAGTGGAGCTCTTGGCATGGAGGACACAGTCCCAGTGGCATCAACTCAGCATCTGTTCGTTTCCTAGTCTCAGGTGTCATGTCTCAGCAGCACAAGATGGGTGATGATGGAGTCCTTGTGCTGGGGCATGCAACACCGTGATGTATCCCCTCTGCGAGTCCTTGGGGAGGGAGACACTGGGGGACAGCAAAGTGACGTTTGGCTGGAAGGGCAAGAGCTGCCCAGTACAGCGCTAGTGCTCATCAGAGTCATCTGCAAGCCACACAGCCCCACGTGGATGCCCGGAGCCCGTGACCTGGCTGGGCTGCATGGTGTTCCTCGTACTGCCAAGTCTGGCCCGTTACCAAGTTAATGCAGACGGCGGGCGGCGGCAGGCGTGGACACCCATACTTCCTCTCCAGCCTGCTTCGTGGCTGCCAGCTGGCTCTGATGCTCAATAACTAATGTGAGTGGCATTTGTAAAACCCTGAACTGAACAGGTATGACTAACTGCCGGTTCTGCTGCGCCGTCACTAACTTCCCGAGCCTCACCGCCCTCCTAGGTCCGAGCAGCACAGACCCCTTTCCACAGGCCAGTCAGGGAGACAGACGGCCCTGCAGCCTGAGGAGCTGCCCTCTCTCACCTGGAGCTGCCGCCTCCCCGGCAGCAGACAGGTGTGGTGAATAGGTACTGTGGTTTCAGCATGTATTAAATTTTTAAAAATAAGTTTATTTTATTTTTGTAGAGATAAAGTCTCACTTTATTGCCCTCAGTAGAGTGCCGTGGCATCACAGCTCACAGCAACCTCCAACTCCTGGGCTTAGGCAAAAAAAAAAAAAAAAAAGTTTAAAGCTTTTTTTCAGAACACCAAGTGTGGTACATGATAGAAAAAGTATTAAAAAGAAAT
>CAUYRH010174129.1:0-10258 GCA_963574655.1 Perodicticus potto
CTTTTCTTTTTTTTTTTTTTTTTTTTTTAGAGACAGACTCTCACTTTATCGCCCTAGGTAGAGAGCCGTGGTGTCACACAGCTTACAGCAACCTCCAACTCCTGGGCTTAGGCGATTCTCTCACCTCAGCCTCTGGAGTAGCTGGGACTACAGTCACCCACCACAATACCTGGCTATTTTTTGTTTTGTTTTGCAGTTAGGCTGAGGCCAAGTTTGAACCCGCCACCCTCGGTATATGGGGCCAGCACCCTACTCGCTGAGCCACAGGCACTGCCCTTGATTATTTCTTTTCTTCTAGGTTTGGGATTCTATTTCTCTACTTTTCCATTTGTTTAAGATGATTCATTGGATTGTCAATGTGCTCTCTTTCTGTTTTTCAGATGTAGGCATCTAATGAGATAAATTTCCCTGTTAGGACTGTTTTTGCAGGATCCCACACATTTTGGTAGCTTGTCTTGTTAGTCTCAAGGAAGTTAATGATTTTTTTTTTATTTATTCCTTGAGCCAACTGTCATTAAACATAAGGTTGTTTAATTTTCATATCTTTGTGTGGAGATAACAATTTTTGAGTTGAGTTCCACCTTTATCGCCTTGTGGTCTGAGAAGATATAAGGTAAAATTTCAATTCTTTGATTTTGTTAAGGTTTGATTTGTGTGCTAGAATATGATCTATTTTAGAGACTGTGGGATGATGAGAAGTAGTGAATATTACACACAATTTTATGCTTCTAAAATCCACAAGTCAGAATAAACCAAAATTATGAAAGCAGTATAATATTAAAAAGAACTAATAAGAAATAGATGATCAGGATTGTCCTATAACGATTAAAGCAATTTAATTTGTAGTTTAAATACTCTTGAGAAATATTCTTGAAAAAGAATATTTCATGTCCAGATAATTTTATCAGAAATCTCTACCGAAATTTTGAGTTAACTTTCATTTTACAATATTTATTCCAGAGAACAGAAAAAGAGAACACTTCCTGACCAATTTTATGAGAACAGAATAACCCTGATGCCAAAAATCAGAGGACAAAATTTCAAAACTTTAGATGAACCTTTTTATGAATTTATAAACAAAAATAATTTTCACAATTAATGCACTAAGTACATCAGAACATGTTAGGAAACAAAATCCAACAGTGTAAAAAAATTACATACCATCCCCAAATGAAGTTTATTACAGAGAACAAGGCTTGATTATTTGACTATCAATGCAATTCACCATATTAACAGATTAAAGAAGGGGAAAAGGTCACATTATCATATAAACTTTTCAGAAAGAACATTTGCCATAATTCAGCATCCACGAATAGTAAAACTTTTGGAAAGTTAGAAGACAAAAGATTTGTCTGAATTTGGTAATGGACATCTTAAAAAATACCAAGAGCTGACACCATTCTACAATGGTTAAAGACTGATTGCTTTGGCAAGGATGTCCATTCGCAGCACTCTAAATCTAATTAATTGTATAACTAATAGTAGAAAAGGGATAAAGAAAGGGGCTTCAAGGGGTGTGGGAGGTAAACCTGGCCTTCTGAATAAGAAAGTCAGGAAGGGACATGGAAACATTATGGAGGAACATATGGCTTGGTTGACCAAGAATGTCCTACACAAAATCCAGTTTCCACATTTGGACATAGGGTGAACACTGCACACTACACATACTCCAAGAATTGGTAAAATCAGCAATTAGATCAGCACTCAGCTATTCCTGCAAAAAAAGGAAGGAGAATACCTGATGAGGTAACCTAGGTAATCAGTGCCCAATAGAAAAGGACAAAGGACATCTGCCTGCAGATGCAGAGAGACTAGTGAAAAAGTCACACAAACAAATTCAAAGGCAGAGACAGAAGATGTTTATGCCTCTTTTGTGATGGTGTCTCTTTTCACTCACCAGGAACGCCCACTTCCCCCTGTCTGGAAAGGCACTAAAGTTTCTTTTTACTTAAATGAATTTTCACTTTGTTGTTAAAGCCTGTGTGAAGTTACTTTTGCTTTCATTCCACCCTGCAGGCCCTGTCCCCATTTTCATCAGGTCTCTATCCACTTTCCCTCCAATTGTTAGTTCCATGGAGTAACCTGACCAGGTCAGCTGGGATAGGAAAACTGGACCCTGCACCACCAAAATAGCCCCTGCAATAAGATAGGGGAAAGGCACACACATTGGTAAGACAATTGTCCCTTTATGCATATGTCATATGTATATCTATGAATAAATTCTGTAAGACTCCAGATTTTTTAAAAACCTCTTAGAGACTAGTGAGTTCAACAATGTTCAGGCTACATCATCAACTCAAAAAAACCAATATTATTTGCAATTCTATATATTAAGAATGAATAGGCAGAGACTAAAACTCAAAACATAATGTAAGTTATAATCACTCCAAAGAAAATGAAATATTTAACAGAATATATGAGATATATAGTTAATAAAAAATGTGTAAGATCTTACTACCAAATTTTATAAAATTCTGATGAAAGAACTCAATCAAGTACCAAAATAAATAAACAGAAACATTAATTGGAAGACTCACTATAATAGAAATGTGAATTTTTCCTAAATTAATTGACAGACCCAGTGCGATTTGTTAAAATTCCACCAGAATTTTTGTGAACATAGACAATCTTCTAAAATGTATATAGAGGTGGCATAAAAAAAGTAAAAAAATGAAAAAAATCTTGACAAAGGAGAATAAAGTAGAAAGAATTTCTGTACTCATTGTTTCAGCTTACTAAAAACCCATAGTAATACAGAAAGTATGACTTTGGCAGAAGGTTAGACAAATAGATCAACAGAACAGAGTAGAAAACTGAGAAATAGACCCACATGAGCACACTCAAATTATTTTTTTAGTATATGTTCTGCTGAAGTGAGTACGTCAAATTATTTTTTGTAATGGTGCAAAAACTATTTGGTAGAGAAAGTACAGTCTTTTCAAGAAATGGTAATAATTTAACCTTACACCTTATACAAAAATTAACTCAAAATGAATTTGATTAAATATGGACAGAAAGTGCTTGCCAGGGTTAGGGATGAAGAAAGTGGATAAAAGGGGAGGGGTGAGAGAGTTAGATATGAATAAAAAGGACAAAATGAGGTGATGTAAATGTTCCACATCTTGAACATGAAAGTGGATACACAAACCTACACAGGTGACAAATTATGTAGAATTAAACCTGCAAAAATACTGTACATATGAGTAAAAGTGAAATGGGGGAAATTAAAACAGTAATGGTGGCTTATGGTAATATCAATATTTTGGTCATGATATTGTGTTACAATTGTTCTAATTATTATCAGTGGTAGAGACTTGGCAAGGTTTTTTAAAATCTTTGTGTTATTCTTTACAATTGTATATGAATCTAAAATATCATGAAATTCAATTAAAAATAAGTATAAATTATTAATAATAATAAATAATAATAATAATAATTATTATTATTCTATCTCCAAAAATATGCAATACTACATCATTTTACCATAAAACACATTGAAGTTACTAATAGAATATAACAAACTATCTTTTCAACACTGTAATTTTGGTTGAAGTAAAGTAGGGAATAATCTTTAGAGACAAAAATTGATGAGAAAGGCCAAAAAATATTATATTATACCTGCAGTGCAAGGGAAACTTACAAATTTCTGTAATAGAAATGTGTTTTAGCTGACACCAAATTTGAAAGTGAAAGAATATATAACAAAAATGGAGAGGAAACTGGAACACACAGCTAGATGTACTCCATTGTTACATAGATGTACTAAGACAAATCAGTCATCAAAAAATAACAAAAACACAAATAAGAAACTTGACTTAGACACCTTTGTTCTTGGTGGCAAGATGCTAACCACAAATTTCCCCTCACATTCATTTGTAATTAAACATATATCACCTACATGACCAGGGAAACTTCAAGGTATTAGTATCCCAATGAACTTGAAATTATTCTGGTTTGGTAAAATTCCAATATAAATAAAAAATCAGCCCACATCTAAGTATCATAATGGCATACCATAATAACTGAAAAAAGAAAACGTTAAATGTAATCAAAAGAAAGTGCTTAAAGAGAAAAAATATTTTATAAAGGAAAGTTCACAGCAGTACCAAAGAAACCCAGTAGACAATAAGGCAGCATTTTCAAGGTGCCAAAGAAAAAATAAGATTAAACAAATGTTTAGTCTGATACACTTATCATGCCAGACCCACAGAATTTGAGTAAGTCTAATGATACCGATGTTAAAGTTTTCTTCAAATAAAAATGGTACATTCTAAACTGAGAGGTAAGTCTTTCCAAAGTACATACTGAAAGCATTAATAAGACTTTCAAAATGCTCCTATAAAGGGCGGCACCTGTGGCTCAAAAGAGTCAGGCGCTGGCCCCATATACTGGAGGTGGTGGGTTCAAACCCAGCCCCGGCCAAAAACAAACAAACAAAAAACCAAATGCTCTTATAAAGCATTAAGAAAACTAAAGACACAAATATAATCTGACATTTTTTAGCAAAGATGAAGATGCTAACACCCCAGAACTACTAATTTCCCTTCAAGTTTTCAACCTAGATAATGTCTTACAAGTGCAGAATCTAATGTCCAAGAAAATCCTCAGCACAGTTGTTTTAATGTAAAATTTTAAAAAGAAATTGTAAACACTTATTGTGTATATGACGTTAACATCTGCATGAAGTTTCACAACATATGATGCCATAAAACACATCTCAGACACATGACTATAAGCACATTAAGAGAAGACTTCTGATAACAGAAACTCCCCCATTGCCCCTGGTTGGGAGATGGAGAAATACTATCATAGAGAAAAATATTACTACTTATGACCAATGTTTCAAACTCTAAGTTTGTCACTAATACTCCATTCTTTATATATGAGGTATTTTCATACATGAGGTATTTCATACATTTACAATTTTTAATATTCCCAACTACATTTGTCTTGCTTCTACTTGAAGAAAGCAGTAGCAAGCTGCTGTTTACCATCCCTGAAATAAATGAGGAACCATTTTATTATAATCATATATAAATTACATGTAAATATATTAATATAAGCATGAATTAAAATTGGTTATGTTTATATTTTATAAAAATAGCTATTATTCAACTTTTGAAGTTACAAATTACATACAAAATAATGTGATTAAGTTTGTACATGATTAACCTTGTGAATACTTTTATGTCTTTTGCTTTATACCAAACCTTGAAAGTTTGAGGAATTAATAAATACTCAAAATGAAAATGTTCCTTATACTTTTCCCTGTACTTTTTTTTAATAATCTCATGTATCTTCTTATCCCAAAAGTATTTTATTTGCCTCGAGAAAGCAATGACTGGATATAGAACTAATGAATTTTTGTACCTTCCTTTCATTTCCATGCAGACAGCTTTCGGGAAATGTTAGTATTCAAAATTTCAGGCGAGAAATCAGATGTTTGTAAGATCATCTGGCTTCTCTTCTTTATAGGTAGCTTTTTCTTCTATTTTAACTCTTATAGTATTGAGTAGTGAGCTCTCTGGAGCTCAAGAATTTCACCAGAATATTGTAAGCCTGCGTTTTGAAAAAAAATATTAATATTGTCTTACAGTAACCAACCCTTATCAATACACACACTTCAAGGGAACATTTTTCTATTCTTAAATATTCCAAAATAACACAAACTGTAAATATATTAAAGGAGTACAAAAGAATAATATAATACGTGAGAATGTTCTTGCTAAGTACAGAGATTAACTAGTATTAATATGTAGTTATGTTAACAAGGATCAACTTTTTTCCGTTTGGGGTGTTCTTTTTCAAACCATATTATGGATTATTGTTGGCATATAATGGAACAATTTATAAAAGATGAGAACCCTCAAATATTTTACACTGAGTAATATTTAAGGCATGGCAAACTTCTATTAAAAAATAATTTTGAATGTGAATTCAAAATGTCTGTTGTGCTGTGATTACCAGGTAATCTTGGCTGTAATTAATCTTGGCTTCTCCACAGTCCAGTTTTGGCATTAAATGTATATTGCTTATACCTCTCTTTTTCTTTCCTCACCAGAAATATATGACCAATTTACATTAAGTCAAAAGGCTGATTTCCACAATAAATATTTTTTTTACTTTATTTTGGATAAGAAGCCACATATAAATTATATAACCTATGATCTTATAAATTTAACTTATAGGGGAATAAATTAGTTCCCCTGAAGTATTCTCTACTTAGGATTAAGTAGTTTTCAATCTTCTTGGGACAATGTAATTATTTTCTTGGGGTAATTATAGAAAAATCTGGAAGAAGAAATTAATAATACATAGAGAATTCAAATAACTGGTTTATGTTATTCATAGTTGATTGCTCAAACCAACTTGGAAAGGAATGTTAGTGTCATTCATCTATTTGTTATAGGTCTTGGAGGTAAAAATAAAATAGGCTATGAAGGATTTGGAGCATGATGTGTTCTGGATGCCAAGAGAATATATATATCTTTCTTTTAACAAAATGTCTATATTTTAGTCATTCAAGGAGATAGATTGATTTAGCTGTGTATCTTCGTGGTAAAAATAAAGTTGCCACGAGTGAATGCAGCAGAGGAAATATGTGCATTCATGTTTATATAAATGTACATATAAAGTTTTTATTTCTGATTTGGGAAAGGTAAGAGGAGATTTCAGATATACAATATTGATGCTTTTGAATTCTTACTTCAGTCAAAGAATTGTAGGCCCCTGAGGATTGTGCTTCACTACATTCTATATTAAAATGAGATTTCACATGCTTATGTAAATATTATAAGCCTCAGGTCAGTTGAAAAAGCTCAGGAATCAAAGCACCAGCCACGTCCCAATATGTGGAGACCAGTTGGTGACGTACATGATCGCTTAGTGAAACATCAGTATTTTCCCTTCAGTGAGAATCTGGAATAGCTCAATATTATTTTGAGAATTTCCAATTAAAAATCTCTGGGAAGCTTAGGCTTTGCTACATATTTGTGAACAAAGCACATAGACTGCCTATGCCAAAACTTCTTTGACCAACTTAACCAATTCTTTTTTTCTGCCTAATCAATGGTGAAGTACTTGCTAGTGAGAGTTTAGGGGAATCTGCTATGGAATGAGATTCAGTTCGTTTAGAAATAATTTGTCCCACTTTATGGGCATTGATTGGGTCAATGTAAATTTTATCTAGAACTATCTATTGAAGGCTTACTGTGGACAAACCACTAGACTAAATATTATGATAGAAATGTCAGTCTGTATGTGTCTAGAATAATTTCTGAACTTGAGGAGCTCAAACTTATCAACAGGGTAGAGAATGTGTCAATGCAAACCATCTTGATCTAAAAAATATCAGGAATGTGAGAAATAGTAATCTAGAAGTGATTCTTCATGATGGCACCTGGGTTAAATCTGACAGGATGGTGGAACTTTGATGAACAAATATGTAAGGACAAGCATAGAGGGAAAAGTTAGGACCACGAAAGAAGATATCTGGTCAGGTGGATATTTGGTTGGTTTTTTTGTTGTTGTTTGTTTTTTGTTTTTGTTTTTTTTTTTTTCAGACAGAGTCTCACTCTGTCACCCTGGGTAGAGTGACAGCAATCTCAAATTCCTGGGCTCAAGTGATTCTCTTGCCTCAGCCTCCTGAGTACCTGAAATGACAGGTGCCCACCACAACACTCAGATAGTTTTTCTATTTTTAGTAGAGATGGGGGTCTCACTCTTGCTCAGGCTGGTCTTGAACTCCTGAGCTCAAGCCAACTAACCACCTGCCTGGGCCTCCCAAAATGTTACAATTGTAGGCAGAGCCACTGTACCCAGCCCTGGTGGGTTTACAATGAAGGAGAAGCAACAGAAAAGACTGTAGAGAATGAGGATATAGTTAAACTGGAGATTCTCAGTATATCTGACAGATGATTTGGAGATTTTAAATCATTAGGGTTTTGTTTTCAGAATATATTTGGAGTAACAGTAAGGACAAATGATTAGAAATAAGTGACAGATGGAAGTATGAGGAAAGGAGGGAATTATCATCATCATGATCCTAATTTAGGAGAAGGAATAATAAATCTAAAGAGGTGACTTTTAAAATTAAACAGTTAACAAGTGGCAATTGGGATGTAAAACCTGGATCAGTCTAAATTAAAACTCTTGTTCCCTACACCACATCCAGCTGTGTTGAGGGAATTTGGCTGTGCTATGTTTGTAGAACCTGCCACTACGTTATTTTTTCACTTCAGATAACTAAATCTATATAGCAAGGTGCTACTTCTAAGAGTCAAACACCAAGGGCATGCAGGTGCCTATAATACATATACACTCAACACACGGTGAGAACTTAGTACTAAAAATTCGTAGGCACTCAGGATGTAGCATCTCAGAATACAAGTGTTACGAGACCAGAATGTGCCACCCCAGAATATTCCATTTGTACATATTGATCACTTCAAGCTGATGATTTTGAGAAACATCAGACACAGGAATAGCTTTGAAGAGCTGCCCTTTTGTAAAAGAAATTTACACCTATAAGGGAACCTTTAATTAGTAAAAGTTATGTCTATCAAGAAGACAGTTGCTCAGAGATAACTCCAATCGCCCTGCTCTTCTTTGAGTCTTATTTTCAAGGGACTTTCATACATACATACATAATTCAAATGATTTTTCTACTATTAATCTCTCTTATGCCAATTTAAGTCATAGCCCAAAGAAGTGAGAAGGGTGGGGGAAAAGCCATTTTTTTCTCCCCTACTCTTTCTCCACTTCCTGTACACACATAACATTGTTTAAAACTGCGGTATCACATCATCCTCAATTGCGCAGAATGTTGAGAACCTAAAAGTTTTCTACTTTTCTGTTCTGCTCAGCATTCTGTGCTTGGAAAGCAAAATTTACCCTTTCCACAAAGTTTTTATCCACATTTTGCAAATGATGGTATTTCCTGTTGTGACAAATTAATTGTTATGAACCAAAATAAAATCTTAAGTCCTCTAGGTGGCTGAATGGACCTCTGTTGGTCAAGGGAATCCTAGAAAAGCCCTAAAGCTGAGTTGCTGGCCATGAGAAGGGAGGTCAGACATGCCTGTGTCATCGCCCTCTCCCTCTTTGTTACAATAAGATGTTAAGCTACTAACAGGCCCAAGGCAATATAGAGCAAGGATTAAATCACACATGCAGGCCGTTAATTTACTTAATGGATCATGAGAGTGTTTGTCTCTCATTACAAATATCTTTATCCTAAGTTCAAGCATTCCTAGTCTTTAGATGTAGCTTCTTTTATTTAACCAATTATAAATCCAAGAATCCTTAAACTCACCAATAACCAGTACCCCTTGCTTTGAGATAGCCTGATTCTTGGAGGCGAAACCAATGTTCACCCTCCACATATTGATTTAGGATCTTCTGTGTCATTCCTGTCTCCAGGAACAGGGGGTGGGGAACCTGCAGCCTTAAGGAAATATGTGGCCTTTCTGGTCTTTAAGCAGAGGCTTTTGTCTGAATTCAAACTTCGCATAAAACAAAACAAAACAAAACAAAACAAAAAAACACCTTTCATTAAAACAGGTGTAACAGAGAAAGCTGAAGCTTTTCTTGCTTTCCTGGGTACTTGAGAAAAAAAATCTTGGAATCAGAAGGCTGCAGCTTCCCCACCCCTAACAGGGTTAATTGGCTTTTTTCTTCCTATTAACATTGTAGATAATATATAAAATGCAGTATTAAAAAAATCCATGAAGTCACCTAGAACTTTAATCTGCTAGAGGAAACCTTCATTAATACGTTGATATATTAGGTTATTTCCATTGTTCAATACACAAATAACAATAAACAATATATTTGAAGCATTTGCAAGCTCTACTTCCAAGAAATTTCAATTAGCCAAGAGGTCCTATGGCTGATGGCAAGACTAGGTAATAATCATATGCTATTTCCAAAGGCAATTTTAGATCTGACTTATAAAGAAATTGGTATTCATCACTCTCCTCCTTACTAAAGGAGAAAGCTGGACACAATGGAAATCAACTTTTCTTGGCCTTAACAGACAATTGAGGTACCAGGATAAGCTTTCACCTCAGAGACAGGTGCATACAAGCAATCAGTCCATGTGTTATTTATCTGGAGCCATAGCTCCTGGAGTTTATTTATTTTTTATTTATTTTTATTTTTTGAGACAGAGCCTCAAGCTGTCACCCTGGACAGAGTGCTGTGGCATCACAGCTCACAGCAACCTCCAATTCCTGGGCTCAAGCAAGTCTCTTGCCTC
>CAUYRH010174131.1:0-17195 GCA_963574655.1 Perodicticus potto
ATGGGAATCATGGCCTCTTGAAGAGAAAAAAAGTCACCATTCTGCATTTAGCTGTATTCATATATTGCATTTCTGTATTTTTTGTTTGTATTGTAAAAAATTCACATAATAAACAATGTTGTGATGTAAAAAAAAAAAAAAGAAAGGTAGAAAAAGAGTAAACTAAATGAAAAAAAGAGTAGAAGAAAGGGAATCATAAAGACAAAAATAAAAATCAATGAAAATGAAAACAATAATCAATAAAATGAAAAGCTGGTTCAAAATCATCTATTTAATTGATCAATCTTTAGCAAGAGTAAATGCAAAAATAGAGAACATGCAAAACATCAATATCAGTAATTAAACAGAGGTATAACTACAGATCATGCAAACACAAAAATTACCAAAAGTAACCACTTGAAAAACTATACAAGTATAATTAATGAATATTATGACAATTAGAGAATACTCTGAGAAACACAAATTACCAATACTCACCAATATGAAACGATCATCTGAAAAGTCAGTAAGATCCAACATTTTTTATTAAAAGCTCTTGAATAAAAATAAATCCCTAAGCTCAGATTGTTTCATTATCTTATTATAAATATTCACTGAAATATGATGAATTATTTAAATATTATGAATCTTTACACAATCTCTTCCAGAAAACAGAAATGAAAGAAAAACTCCCGAAAGCATTTTTTTTTTTTTCAGAGACAGAGTCTCACTTTATCACCCTCAGTAGAGTGCCTTGGCATCCCACAGCTCATAGCAACCTCCAACTCCTGGGCTTAGGTGATTCTCTTGCCTCAGCCTCCCGAGTAGCTGGGACTACAGGCGCCTGTCACAACGCCCGGCTATTTTTCTGTTTTGCAGTTTAGCTGAGGCCGGATTTGAACACGCCACCTTCGATATATGGGGTTGGTGACCTACTCGATGAGCCACAGGCACCGCCCACTCCCAAATGCATTTTATGAGGCAGTAGTATTACCCTGATACCAAAACCAGACAAACTCAGTGCAAAGAGAAAGCTATAGGGTAACATCTCTCTAGATGCAAAAGCCTTCAACAAACTGAGCTAATGCAAACTGAGCCCCCAAAATGATAAAAACAATTATACACAATGACAAAGGGAAATTGATTTGAGGTTTGCAAGGTTGCTGGATAAACATCCAAAGTGAATCAATGTAATTCATCATGTTGAAAAGAAAATAATAATGATAAAGAAAGAAATAAAGAGTATCAGTTGATGTAGAAAAAGCATTTGACAAAGGCCAAACCCATTCATGATAAAAAAAATAAAAATAAAAATAAAAATAAATCCTCTCAGCAAGGTAAGAACAGAAGGACTTCCCTAAACTTGATAAAGAACAGCTACAAAAATACTACTGCTAACATATTTAATGATGAAAGACGGAATGCTTTTCCACTAGGAGTCAGAACAGGGCAAGGATTTATGTTCTCACCACTTTTACTCAACATAATACCAGAAGTTCTAGTCAGTGGAATAAAGATAAAGAAAAAAAAGGTTTATGATTCTTAAAAAAAAAAAAACTATCTCTACTTGCAGATGACATGATTGTCTATGTGTAAAGTTTCAATGAATCTACACAAAAGTTCCAGTATTAATACAAAAAATTCTAGCGAGTTCAGCCATGTCACAGGACAAAAATCAACACATTAAAATCAATCCTATGTCTATTAATAGTGAACATGAAAAAAGCAAATTAAAAAAACACAATATCATTTACAATTATTCAAATAAAAATTATTTAGTGCTATGTACTAAACTGTGTCCCCTCTTCACCAAATCATATGTGGAAGCTTAGCTAATCCCTAATGCAACCATATTTAGAGATAGAACTTTAGGAGTTAATTAAGGTTAAATGAAATCATAATAGTGGGGTCATAATCTGATAGGACTCTCTCCCCCTTTCCATTTCTCTCTCTGTGCATGCACCAAGGAAAGGACATGTGAGCATAGGAAGAGAGCTCACCAGAACTGGACCATGCTGGTACTCTGGTCTCTGATTTCCAGCCTCCAGAACTCTGAAAAAAATAAATTTCAATTGTTTAAGCTATCCGTTCTATGGTTTTCTTTTGTGGGGTAGCCTGAGTAGATTAACACAAATAAGTATATCCTGAACAAAACATATGCAGTATTTGTATGCTGAATGTTACAATATACTAAAATAAAAATAATCAAGAAGAACTAAGTAAATGGAGAGGTATACTTTGTTCAGGGATTGGAAGACTCAACATAGTAAAGATGTCAATTGTCCACAATTTGATCTATATATTTAATTCAATTTCTATCTAAATCCCAGTAAGGTTTTTGGAGATATAGATAGCTTATTTTAAAATTTGAATGGAGGCTCGGTGCCTGTGGCTCAATGGGCTAAGACGCCAGCCATGTACACCTGAGCTTGCGAGTTCAAATCCAGCCCGGGCCTGCCAAACAACAATGACGGCTGCAACCAAAAAATGGCCGGGTGTTGTGGCGGGCGCCTGTAGTCCCAGCGACTTGGGAGGTGTAGGCAAGAGACTCGCTTGAGCCCAGGAATTGGAGGTTGCTGTGAGCTGTGATGCCACAGCACTCTATCCAGGGTGACAGCTTGAGGCTCTGTCTAAAAAAAAAAAAAAAAATTTTGAATGGGAAGGCACAGGCCCTAGAACAGCTTAAAAAGTTTTTAAAAAGAGCAAAACGTGAGGAATTACTCTATCTGATACTAAGGCTCAGTATAGATTTACAGTGCTCAAGAACATGTAGTATTGGTGCAGGTATAGACACATAGATAAAAGGAAAAGAATATAGAACCCATAAATAGACCCACACAGATATGCTCAATTGATTTTTGCTACTGATGCAAAAGCAATTTGATCGAAGAAGGGTAATGTTTTCAGTAAAATTGTGAGGCAATTGGAAAAAGGAGAGAGAAAGTCTTCATCTCAATCTAATGACTTAAAAAAATTCACTCAAAGTGGATAACTTTAACACTATGAGGAAAAGAAAAATACGAAAAATTTTTTGATTTAGGGCCAAAGATTTAGATCAGTGTTTCTCAACTTTTTTAATCTCATGGTACACTTGAACCTATAGTTAAACTTCCATTGCATGCTTCAATTATGTTGATTAAAAAGGAGTAAAAAAAATAATATACTTACTGTGCTTTGAACTTCTTTTGAAAATAATTTAATTAGTGATCCTTAAAAATTTTCATGGCACATCTAAAATCTAAATACCATGCTCTACTAAAAGGAGTCCGAGGTCTTTGGAGAAATGTGTAATCCCAGGGATAACATAGCAAAAGTACGAGGAGAACCTGAGGCATGTTCCAGAATACAAGTAAGTGCTCAAAGATTAATGGAAGAATGAAAAAGGACTTGGGAATCAGTTTGATAGAAATCCCATGGACCAAAGTTGGGACACATTGAACTTAAAAAAAATTGGGGGTGGCGCCTGTGGCTCAGTGGGTAGATCACCAGCCCCATATACTGAGGGTGGTGGATTTGAATCCGACCCCGCCAAACTGCATTAACAACAAAAATAGCTGAGCGTTGTGGCGGGTGCCTGTAGTCCCAGTTACTTGGGAGGCTGAGGCAAGAGAATTGCCTAAGCCCGGGAGTTGGAGATTGCTATTAGCTGCGGTGCCACAGCAGTCTACTGAGGGTGATAAAGTGAGACTCTGTCTCAAAGAAAAAAAAATTGACTTTAAATTATTGAATGAATAAAATTCTATGAGCCCCGAACTATACCTAGCGAGAAAGAAGGAGGATTATTTTTTCACAATTGGCTATTTCTATTACTCCAACTCTTTACTCAGAAAACTGATAATTAAAGGTAAAGAATTAAGCATATACTCTGGTTTTAAGGGATAAACAATAGTGCATTCAAAGTTCAAATAAGAAAGCTTGTCTTTATGGATGACCACCAGTTAATAAAAGTAGGAAATTTAGAATTTAAAAAATCATCAATTTGTAACCTACCAACAATGAGATAATTGGTTCAATGATTACTAACAGCTTCTAAAACTACTAAGCAAAAGTTTGGAAAGAAACAAGATAGTCACATGGTGTCCAAATAACTCCTTCAGATTACCAGCTTATTGCAAAGGGAAAACCACATTTTCACAATGGAGAAATCTAACAATTACCACGTCAATGAAAAGATACTATTTACTATTATTACTACTGGGATAACTGAAAATCATGACCCTATAAAGTATGCAACATCACCTGGAAGCATACTTGGAAAAATGTGTAACTTGATTGTAAGCCTTTACGGTCTAAGTTTAGACCTTACTTTCAGTTGTATAGGAATGTGAATAGATGTGAACCCTAAAGAGCCAGTCCTTCAAGATGAATCCTAAGTAGCCTACTGGGACTAAATTTAAAATAGAGCCAAGTGTCTATTTGCTGATTAGAAGTCATACACATACTCTGAGTTCCCTGAAAACTGGAACCTTTTTAACTTTGGGACTTTCACAGTTCATTTGAACTAACCAATCAGGGCTCAGCTGTATCTACCAATCAGGGCTTGGCTATATCAACCAATCAGAACTCGTTTGGATTGACCAGTCAGAACTAAAGTTCCAGTCCTTATTTGTGGACTTGATTCAGAACCTGGGGGGAAACATTTGCTTAAAATCTGAACCTTCCAGTTGTTCTCTGGGAGGCACCTTGCTTTTAAGCTGAGGCTGTGACTATCCATTTGCAAACTGTTTGCTGGGATAGTCTCTTTTGTTCACAGGAAATATATTAGATAGAAAAATAATCTAATGACATCACAAGGAAGCAAGGAAGCAATCAGACAAAATCAGCAGATAACTGGCTTGGTCGATTAAAAAATAGTGAGTTTGTTCTAGACAAAAGATTTCAAAAGACATGTCAACCCAATTTGCTTGGTCAATTTCAGCTAGCTTCTATGGTGGTTGGGGGGTCATTTTGTAAAACACGTTTAGGAAACAATTTGGGAAATTTAAGTATCAATTGGGAGTTAGACAACATTATGAAATCATTGATTTGTAGGTATGACAATAATATTGTGAAAGAATATTTCTTTTTTCCTAGGATGCAAATGCTGAAATATTGAGACAAAATGGCATTAATATCTGTATCTTACTTTAAAAATTTTTTCAAAAAATATATACACATATGCATGCATATAGATATAACAAACTGTTAAGAATTATTGAATCTACGTTGAGAGGATCTGAGCATCTCTGTCTACAGCCTGTGTGTAGACACCACTACTTTATTTAGCAGGTGGTTTTGTAAGGCTTCTCATTGTTTTCCCAGACACTGATTACACCTCAGAAAGGAGGATCTGTTCTCATTTTGGGGGTCTCTCCTGTGGCCATGCCCAATATCAAACCAACCAATTCTCAAAGAGCAAAATATCTGATTCATATTCATGACTTCCAGAGCTGTTAATTTGCTTTTTGAATTGATGGACAAATCAACGTATTGCTACTTCTTTTACCTCCTGTCCATAGAGTATGAATTTAAACAGGTGATTTTTTTGGTCTGTATTGGTGTTAACATTCATTTTCTCTGGTTGAGTCCACTGATGTAACATACTATTGTGGGCTGTTGTATTTACTCCCTCCAACTTTGGTGCAACTGCTTACACACTATTCTTACTGCTGAAAGGCTATGTGTATGTCTCTACCTGTCTCTTCTATAGTAGTCAAATAATGCTTTTTTGTGGATTGTCCTATCTTCTGCTGCATGCTAACAAGAGGTCTGCAGCATTTTCAGTATTTCAATATTTTAGTGTTAGGCTGCCGATCTGAATCAACAATGGAAAATAACATTCAGGAGAAGGGGCAGCTGATAGGCTCAGACAGAATCTGGGGCCAGCAAAGACTGTTTTCATAGGGTCAAGGGAAGGGTCTCTTTGCATCACATTCAACAAGTGGCCAATCCTGCTGATGCAGACAAGGAGGACGCTCAGTGACTGAGTAGGAAATGAGGGGCGGGGGTCACACGCTCAGAAGGCTGCTGGCACCATGGGCAGAGTGAAGAACCGATCCACTGCTCAGCGGCGGAGGCGAAAGCGGCCTGGGGATCCTGCCGCCACCTTTGCAGCCATCGCGGTCATGGGCGCTAGCCGTGCGCGGTGCCCCCCTGTCCAAGTCGGGGTCGGGAGCCAAGCGGCCAGGAGGGAGCTGGCGGCGGCCAAGAGGTGGCGGGGAAGGTCGCGGCGGAAGCGCTGGTGGCGGCGGGTCCGACAGGCGGGCCCCAGAGATGCGCTGCCCCCAGGGCCATCCTCCAACCCGGCCCCCGCCGCGTCCCCCCAGGAGCTGGACCTGGGTGCACAGCGCGAGCGCTGGGAGAAGTTCAGGAGGCTTCGGGGCCTCAGCTGCGAGGGCGCCGCCAAGGTCCTGCTGGACACCTTCGAGTATCCAGGCCTGGTGTATCACACTGGGGGCTGTCACTGCGGTGCGGTCCGCTTTGCGGCCTGGGCCCCAGCAGATCTGCGCGTGGTGGATTGCAGCTGCAGGCTGTGTAAGAAGAAGCAGCACCGCCACTTCCTGGTCCCGGCCTCGCGCTTCACTGTGCTCCAGGGAGCGGAGAGCTTGGTCACCTATCGATCCAACACCCACCCGGCGCTGCACAGCTTCTGCAGCAGGTGCGGGGTGCAGAGTTTCCACGCAGCTGTCTCTGACCCTCGGGTGTACGGCGTCGCCCCGCACTGCCTGGATGCCGGCACCGTGCGCAGCGTGGTCGTCGAGGAGGTCGACGGTGGCGATTGGGAGGAGGCCACCAAGGAGCACAAGGCCTCGCTGAACGCGTCCAAGGAGGCAGCCCTTGCCTGTCCCGCTGAAAAGGAGCAGTGACTGGAGCCACAAATAAGCTGGAAACACGCCCTGACTCTCCTTGCGGGAGCCTCCACAGTCCCTGTTTAAAAAAAAAAAAAAAAGTAACGTGCAAAAGAGGTCTGTTTCTGGACTGTAAACCTGTGGTGTCGGTCCGGGCTTCCTTCCCAGTATTTTCCCTTCCACTGATTTTCAGCGGACTCGCTTCTGATCCAAAACTTGAACACGTGTTTGCCTGTGTATAGCAATAGTCTTGCAATCCACTAAGCAAGGACTATCTCTACTTTTTCAAGTCATCCTTGTGTCACTCACTTTTACTATTCTCCATACGGCTCTCACAACTCGCTTGCAGATTATGCCTATGTATTGTACATTTTTGGAGCTATTGTGTACAGGATTGCTTTTAACTCTTGCACCTGGTATTTGGGACAGCTACATACAAACAGTTTTGTCAACATATATTAGCATGTTTCCCATTGACTGCTCTGTACGAGTGTGTGTGCAGGCACATGTATCTGTTTGCGTTAGGTGGACACTCATATGTTCGCTACTTTGAGGTCGAGATATTTGTAGCTGTGTTGTTTACTTATGATGTTGTTAAATGACATTTTTAAGATCCATTAGTATTGCCTACTTCATGGCTTTTATTAACCAAGGGATGTTTAATATTTTGTTCAGTTTTGTTTCAGAAACTGTCTCTTGGAATAGGGGTGGAAGACAGGAATGAGAAAGACATCTGTGCACTGTATGCCCCCTTTAATCTTTAGAAATGTCTACCTTGTACGGGTGTTAAGTATTTAGAAATTAGTGCTTATTTGATAAATTAAAATTTATTAAAAATTAAATAAAAATTATGTATTTCTATGCTGTACAGTGCGAAATGAGCTCTAATTTGTATGTAATTTCTGGATACCTTGAATTTCTATCAAACAATAGGTGGTGGGTGTCCTTTTATGTCCAATAATACATATCATTTAATAGCTTATATAATAGAATTTTAAAAACATAGATCTTTCATAACTTACATAATCAACTTGTCTGATGTATGTTTAGCTTTTCTTGGGCCTTCACTACAATAATAATATTTCAATGGAGCAAAATACAAATAAATGTCCTCAGTGTTCCATCACTTGAGTAAAAAGGCGCAGATATTCTTTCCCAGATGTCTTTTCTTTGCTGCCTCTCCTCTGTACCTATGTTTCATTGGATGTGCATACAATATTAATTGCATTATTTAGCTTGGTTTACCTTTTCATCAAATTAAAGACTGAACAATGAAGTAGGTATGTGTTCCATGTATATGAGAAATAATGGGTGTGGGCCATCACAGAGACACTATGATCCTCTGTTCCTACCTTTTCTTGTCCATCTTTTTCCCAGCCCGCTGTCTAAAAGTGGGGGTGTTTACAACCCAGCTTCTCTAACACGTTTCTCTACTCTCCAAGATTTCCCCTTTTGAATAGCTTATCCCTGTCCTTCATCACTTAGTTGTGGAGTTGAGGTAGAAAAGGGAGAGAAGGAGGGAGAATATAAACATGCATACAGGCCCCAGGAGATTCATTCATATCAGTGCTCAGAAAATACCAAATTGCTCTCAGAATCACACTGATGTAACATTTTGTTGTATGGATTGGATTCAGTGAGTGAGAAAACGGCTCAAGACTTCATATTTCTGCCATGTCAGTGTTTCTGTACAAAGAAACATGTATATAATATTTTTTCTCTTTTCCTAAGAAGGCCTTTTTCTCTCAGAGCAAATATTGATGATATTCTGCTTCTCTATACTATGTGAAAATCATTTGTGAGTTTGTTTGGTTAAAAACTCATGTTCAAGAGTTTTGGACATCATTTTTAACATGATGTACAACCCAAGGGTTCTAGAATGGCTTTTCATGTGTGACAATGCAGATAGGAGACTGCTGTGCTGGTGAGAAGGAATGGGAGACGGAGCTAGAAACTGAGGCTGGACAAGCTTTTAGGAGAGCTCACTGGAGGCCAATGGAAAATTGGAGAGAGACAGAAGCAATGAGCAGCACAGACCCAGTGAGGAATGCTGGAAAGGAAGAGGTACTTCAAGGAGTCCATGGGAGTTTTACCACAGGTTTCTTAAGGTCAGTGTGTCTTTCCCCACCTCCAAAAATGTCCTCAATTTTGCTTTATGTGTTAGCTGTATTTTTTCTATAGCACAAAATATGTATTACACCTTAAAATTGTATATGGAATGTTTGTTCACACACCATCAGTCATCATGACACTGACAGTGGTTTGTGTGCCAAGCTTTAGGCATCCCTTACTTCAAGGAAAGTGGAAGGACTTGGCATTTGAGCCTGGCTGAAATCCAAGCTCTTCTACCTACTGCTATCCAGCTTTGTAAAATCTGTAAAAATTTACCATCACCTTCATTGTGAAGATGAAATGAGGACATGTATATAATCCCCCGGCACAGTGACTAATGCCCAGAAGACACTTAATAAGAATTTGCTATGATTATTGCACTTATAAGATCAGGACACTGATAAATAGAACTAATGGTCATACTCATTCCTAGGATTTAGATACTGTCATGGACATCTTGAGCACCATATTTGGGGCAGTCATATCAAGAGAGCAGTCCAGTGACAAAGTTAAGGAGTAACAGGAGGCAAGTCTGTAGGATGCTGCATGCTCTTTCTCCTTTAACAGAGTCATCAGACATTACTCACTGCTTCTTCTCTGTCCTTTTAGATGTGCTTCTGTCATCATTCATCCAAGCCAGTAACAGGGCTGTTTCCTTAGGCAGAACCTCATCCTTCCCCATCTCATACTCCATTCTCTTCTCTGCAGCCTTTCTCCCATTTTGCCTCCGGATGTCCTGAACTATTTTCCATGCTAGTATAGAGCAGTGAACAAAACAGTCAGTATACCTCTATTACTTCCATCTAGCAGATGAGAAAAACAACTGTTAGCCTCCAAACACAGTATGACTAGGGAAAGAGAAGGGTCCTGGGGGAACAAGCACAGAGAAGCGGCCTCTGTTCTTGAACCAATTAATAAATTTCTCTGAACCCCTTTCAGTGTCATTTTGAAAATAGTTACCATAATAACACTCATCTGCTAATGTTGTCCTATCTCCAGGATGACATACATAAAAACCTAAAGAAACCAGCTATGTTCTAGAGGAAATCATTACACTCTGTACAGTGTTAGTCACATGTCAACAAGGAGGGGAAGAATTCCAGAACCCCTGGTGTCATGTTTAAGGAAATGGGGAGTGGGAGCAGGATTGGTGCCACTTTCATCATCTTCTCTTTATTTTCACATCTACTAAACAACCTCTTTTTTTTTTTTTTTGAGACAAATTCTCACTCTGTTTCCCAGGTTAGAGTCCCATGGCATCAATCCAGCTCACAGCAATCTCAAACTGCAGGTTCAAGTGATCCTCTTGCTTCAGCCTCCCCAGCAGCTGGGACTACAGGTGCCCGCCACTAAGCCCAGTTCATTTTTTTCTCTATTTTTAGTAGAGACAGAGGTCTCACTCTTGTTCAGGCTGGCCTTGAACTCCTGAGGTAAAGGGATCCTTCCACTTCAGCCCCCCAGAGTCCTAGGATTACAGGCATGAGCCATTGCACTCAGCCTAAAGAGGCTTCTTTTATGTTTTAGGTGTTCCACACTATGAGTAGTTATAATTATAGATTAAGTAACTAAAGTTAGTCCTCACAGCTCATGCTGTAGAAGTGGTACCAGCAGTAGCATATCCCCTTCCAGAGGTTATTACAAATAGTGTCATATTATTGGATAATTTTACTGTAACAGTTGAGAAATTGAAAGGGGCTGGGTGATGCTTGCTTCCTCAGAATCTCTGTAAAAGAATCCCAATAGTTATGATGATTTCCTCTATAATAAACATTCCAGTAGTTAAAACCAAAAAGCATGGAGTCAAGTAGAAAAAGAGGCCCTGCCTCTTTCTGTGTATCTCTTTTCGTGATATAGGATATCTTCCATAAAATCATTGCTCCAAAATTCTATTTCTAATTTTCTTTTTCTGAACTAAATCTTGGGCTATTTAGAATATTAGGAAAAGCACTTCCATCAGTAAGTTTCAAGCCTCTAGCTGTGTCTGTTAATCCATCTTTGACTATGACATATGAATAATAAATTTGTGTGGATGCATTATTTATAACTGCTTTTTATCCCCATACTATGAATTGAGCTCTACAGTTGTCACAGTGCCTTTTCTCACACTAGTATATAAGGTACTGAAGTAGGCTCTGGGATATAGAAATGACCAAGGCATACCTGATCTCAGTCCCTATGGAGTTTACAGTTTGTTTGGAGGAGACAGACAGCAAAACAAGAAAGTATAACAAATTGGTAAGTGCTCACATCAGTGGGGAAATTCAACACGTTCTGATGATATATACATATATAGGAAGAGACACATCATATGAGATATAACAAATAAGTAGGAGTTAGCCAGGTGAAAGACAACTAGATTTTCCTGAAGGTGAAATGTATGAGGTCTGACAAGCTGGAGATAATGCACATGAGGAACAAAGTTTTATCCTAGTCCCGACCCAATACCAGATAATAAACTGTATTCGTTTAATTGATGTTTTCTGTTTTAAGAACAAGAAGCCCATTTCTTTTGAATCCCAAATACAGCATCTGAAATATCATTATCCAATAAATATCTATGTATGCATAAACCAAGAACACCCACCCTGTGTCAAACACTGACATAGAGCTTTTATTGTTTTTTTATAACATCCAGATTTATATTTATTCAGAAAGTATGTAAATTAAAATATATCTATTTCATCTATTTCATAACAATGTAAAGAAGTTGAGACAAATGCATTTGCCATTTGAGAAGAAAAGAATGGGAAAACAACTAACCAGTGTTTTTGAAAATTCTTGATTATTCACTGCACATACACATTACTATGTCCATGTGTTAATCTGCATAAAAATGAACAAATAAAATTAATTAAATCCATTGTATTTATATGTTTGAAGTTCTATTTGTGTGTATACATGTACAAATATGACTATATCCCTGAATATGTATAGAAAATATATTGAAGCTTGTAAATAAACAAGTCCTAAATAAACAATAGATACACATACAGTCTTACACATATGTATTCATAGAAAAGGCCTAACTTTACTCCTCCTTCTTCACCATCACCATTTCCTCCTTTGTTTTATTTATTTATTTATTTTTATTATTATTACTTTTTTTGAGACAGAGTCTACCCAAGCTCTCATCCTGGGTAGAGAGCCATAGCGTCCTAGCTCACAGCAACCTCCAACTCGGGCTCAAGCTATCCTCTTGCCTCAGTTTTTCTATTTTTTTAGTAGAGACAGTGTCTTGCTTTTTACTCAGGCTGGTCTCAAACTCATGAGCTCAAGTAATCCACCCATCTCAGCCTCCCAGAGTGCTAGGATTATAGGCGTGAGCCACCGTGCCCGGCCATTTCCTCCTTTATTTGCCCCTAATTCCCTGCTTCAAGGTGTTATAACCCATTTTCTTTTATCATCCCTTCCAATGTCACCTGCATTGTCTGCTGCTCTGGAACCAATAGTCAATACTTGAAGGCCAGGTCACTTGGTGTGGTGGTGGGGAGTTGAAAGTATTGGCCAGCTATATACTGATAAATACCTAATAAGCATCTTTTCAAGTGTAGTTCTAATATGAATTTTTTTTTTTTAAATAAGTGTGTATATGTATGTGCTGGAATAATTGTACATATTAGGAGGCTGCGGATAGTTCAAGCTAAGAAGATGTGCAAGCTCTCAGTAGATATCTATCTATATCACTGTTTTTTAATTTTTTAAAGTAAATTTATTTCAGGTTAATGTGAGGGTACAACCAGATGAAAAAAAAAATTTGATTTTGTTAGGTAGAGTCCCTCTGTGGTTATGTCACCCACACAAAAGGTGTTCCAAACACCGCCATCCTGTGCCCATTCCATGAGAGCACCCCAAACCCTCCCTTCCCCCTCAGTCACTACTCGTCTCCCCAACCTGAATTGAAATGAGTTTTCCTTCTGTGTAGGCATGCATTGGATTGTTTACTGGCTTCATATTAGTATTGAGTACATTGAATAACTGCTTTTCCATTCTTGTGATACTTTACTAAGAAGAGTATGTTTCAACTCCCTCCAGGATATTACAAAAGGTGTGAAGTCACCATCTTTTTATGGCTGAATAGTATTCCATGGTGTGCATGTACAATGTGTTAATCCATTCCTGAGTTGATGGGCATTTAGGTTGTTTCCACATCTTGGTGATTGTAAATTAAGCTGCAATAAACAACCTAGGGCAAATGTCCTTATGATAAAATGTTTTTTTTTGTTTGTTTGTTTGGTTGGTTTTTTTTTTTTTCCTTCTGGATAGATGCCTAGTAGTGGGATTGCAGGGTCAAATGGGAGATCTGATCTGAGCCGTTTGAGGATTCTCCAAACTTCCTTCCGAAGAGACCGTATTAGTTTTCAGTCCCATCAACAATGTAAGAGTGTTCAGCATCTGCAGCTTTGGGACTTTGTGATGTGGACTAATCTTTCTGGGATTAGGTGACATCTCAGGGTGGTTTTAATTTTCATTTCTCTGTTGATTAGGGACAGTGAGCATTTTTTCATATGTTTGTTAGCCATTCATCTGTCTTCCTTAGAGAAGGTTGTAGTCATGTCTCTGCCCAGTAATAGACAGGATTGTTAGCTTTTTTTGTTGATTAATTTGAGTTCTCTGTAGATCCTAGTTATCAAGACTTTCTCCGATTCATAATATGCAAATGTCTTTTTCCCATTCTTAAGGCTGTGTATTTGCTTTGGTTGTTGTTTCCATAGATGTACAGAAACTTTTCAGTTTCTCTAATTTACACATGAGTAAATAAGCTCAGAAGATTGTAGGGTCTTTTTCAGAATCCACAAACCAGTAAGTGGTGATCAAGGGTATTTATGAATCTAAGATCACATATCTTTCACCATAATCCAAACTGTCTTGAGTTCTACCAGTGTAGGGGGTCAATATGAACTGTCTTCTTAACAGGGCTGTAGGATCAGTGAAAGCAGATAGCATGATTTAGCATTCTCTTATACCTATGGTACTCAATTTAATGGCAAGCCTATATATAATAGATATACATGAAACATCTGGTGATTAGTTTATGGGAATTTGGTTTGTATTTAAAATTTAACATAATTTGACAAGGCAGAATATGTAATGGTATCACAAGTAGAGAGAGATGTCAGTAAAAGTTCTCTCAGCTATAGGTATTTTTCTGTTCTTAGAAGCTGTGTGAGTTGGTGAAGGAGAATTGAGGGAATAGCTATTTAATCCAATATTTGGTTGCAAAATTCAAGGATGTATATATTATTTTACTTTCATAATCTTTTTTTTTTTTTGAGACAGTCTCACTATGTTGCTTTCAGTAGAGTGCTGTTGCATCACAGCTCACAGCAACCTCCAACTCTTGGGCTTAAGCAATTCTCTTGCCTCAGCCTCCCAAGTAGCTGGGATTACAGGCACCCACCACAACACCTGGCTATTCTTTTGTTGTAGTTGTCATTGTTGTTTGGCAGGCCCTGGGCTGGATTTGAACCTACCAGCTCTGGTGTATGTGGCTGGCACCCTAGCCGCTGAGCTACAGGCGCTGAGCCCATAATCTTGTATTTAATTTAAAAAATAGCACTTGCTATTAATTACATGTGTAAGATAAGTAAGATAGGATATTGTTATTTACTTTATCTAATTCATCTGCAATATATTAAGCTCTTACCTTGTTATGATAATTATTCCCCAAGTAGCACTGATAAGTGAGCATTGTCGTGCATTTGTTTTATTTGAACTAGAACATAAGCTTTCATGAAGCAGGGACAGTGTCAGTTTTCTTCACTACTGAATCCCCAGCACCAAAGGAGTACCTAGTCATGTTAAGTGAATAATAAGTACTTATTGTCTGAATCCTCTGATCTATGAAGCAGCCTTGGACACAAAGTCCATCCTAAACAGAACTCCTTTCTGAATTCAGAGAAGCATGGAAAGTGGCCAAGATAAACTGCAAAGTTGCAGAGTCTTGTAAAGCCAATACAAGCAACACTATAGACCTCTTGATTCAAACAGACCTAGGATGGAATTCTGCGTCTCCCTCTTGCAAGTTGTGGGAAATTAGGATTATTTTAGAGCCACTCTTAACCTGCTACTTCCTTTGTGGGGTTGTACAAAATTCACAGATGCTCTTATTCATGTATTCAAGAAGCATTTATTGAATGTTTTCTATGTGCCTGGCATTGTCATGGGTGCAAGGAATAAAATGAGGAATTAACCAGAAGAAATTCATTTCCTGGCCTCTGGAAGCTCACAGTTCAGTGGATGAGAAAGACAAGTTGCCATGATTTATGGCACAATGGGATTAGGCCTCCGATGGGCATATTATTGCTTGCCAGTGGCAGATATAGTAAAAGAAGTTGTTGTTGTTACTCTTTGATCAGTCAGTCTTTGTTTCAATAAAGCCTAAATCTTTAAAAATCCCATAACTTGCCTCTTGCATTGTCTGTGTACAAAATTTGACATGGCAGGAAAATTATTTATGGCTCAGTTCTGTCCAAGTGTAGCTCAAAACCTCAAAAAGAAACAGTCATAGCAAAAGTCACAGCGGAGAAAAATGCACCACAGAAAAAAATACCTTCTTTTGTGGAGCGTCTTATCAACATTGGCATATGAGAAATTCCTGTAGACCTCTAGGATACAGGGATGGATCTTCAAAACAAGCATCATCGCTTTGGAGCAGAGGCAGCTGAGGCCTGAGTCCACTCTATACAAGAAAAATGTGCTGAAGCTGCTCTAGCTGAACATGGTTCTGGGAGATTTAGGGGCATGGAGATGACTCAGACTAGGGCCCTGTACTCTGGGAGTTCACAGAGGAAACATAAACGGATAATCTCAAAGAGTACTTTTTGTTTTCTTTCCCAACTTCCCCTGAGAGGTATTCATCAATACCTGCCTCCTCTACTTTCTACATATGAGGAAATAAGCTAAAAGGTGTTCAGTAACATGGGTGATAATTGATGGATTCGAGAACTTACATTCAGGTTTGTCTGTCTCCAAAGCCAGACCTTTATCCACTCACCATGGCAACACTTCATTTACATTATACTTGCAGGGATATCCCTGCGCTTTCTCATGAGACGTGCATTATGCTTCCAAAAGGGTTCACATATGAAAAATCTCAGCACCCAGCAGGGAAGAGCATCCCTATAAAGTGCCAGGTCAGATCTCAGAATTGCTACTCTAAAGCAATTAGTTAGCTGGGGCTAACTACCTCACTTTGTACTGAGTGTGAAAGGAAAAGAAGGTGACAGCAGAGCCAGGGGAAGGATACCTTTAAGTTCTGAACAAAAACAGATGGTCTTGTTACAGGCTTCAGCTTGGGGTAACGTAAACTTATAAACTGATGGAGCATTGGAGTCGGACTGACCCAGTGATGAAAACTGACCACACTGCTATTAAGCTCTATGTATCTGACCAAGTTAAGCATTTTTACAGCTTGATCACTCTCACTCACCCCTCAGCCTGGTACTCACCCTTCAGGCTTCCCTCTGTGTTTCCAGCGCCTCATCTTCTTACCCCTGTCAGTGTCCTCATCAGAAGTTTTGGTTTGTCTTTCTGTTTGTCTGTTTCTGTTTGTCTTCCCAGGAGACAAGAGGTACTTGGTAGCCGTGGGTTGGATTTTCTTCATGTCCAAAAGGCCCAGTTGTGCTCAGTAAATGTTTATTGTGTAACCCATTCCTCTGGAAAGGATAGCTATTATCCCACCACTGTATTCCAACTTCCCTTCACTTCGAGGGGGATTTGGACCTTTCATCCACATTCTGTGTTTAGAATCCTACAGATCTTCCATTCCTGACTTATGCTTCTCAGTGAATCTTGGTTACCCTGTTATTATCCTACTTACTTATTAGACCTTGAGAGTGTTAGCTGATTAGATGATTTACTAAAAGCTTTCCCAAATAAAAACTGTGTGATACACAATGAGTCTTTAATAAATACTTGTTGGAAGAAGAAATTTTTGAGTTAATATGAGCCTTCCAATTGTATTATTTCATTTTAGAGTTTAAATTCATAGATTTTGTTTTGACAATTAAATTCTGACAGAATGAAATAGGTGAACCATATTAGGGGCGTATACATTGGATACTTTTTCTTCCATTCTAGAGATACTTTGCTAAGGAGAACATGTTCCAGCCGCATCCATGTCAATATGAAAGAGGAAAAGTCACCATCCTTCTTTAAGGCTGCATAATATTCCATGGTATACATGTACCAAAGTTTATTGATCCATTCGTGCATCGTTGGGCTTTTGGGCTTCTTCCATGAAATAAAAAATAAAAAATTTTTGTGGTGAGTTCATGG
>CAUYRH010174137.1:0-15840 GCA_963574655.1 Perodicticus potto
GGCAAAGGGTTGTGCACTGTCAGCCCCACGCCATAAGCCTGGGTACACTTGTTTTTTCTTTACTAAGGATACTATTAGAAAATTAACATTTTCATTCCAGTAAATTTTTACCACATCAAAATGTTTTCTGAGCATCAAGCAGCTAGGTTGTGAAAGTTTTACAATTTGCAA
Organism: Perodicticus potto; assembly: GCA_963574655.1. NCBI lineage: Eukaryota > Metazoa > Chordata > Mammalia > Primates > Lorisidae > Perodicticus > Perodicticus potto. The sequence continues at coordinate 172 of CAUYRH010174137.1, forward strand.
CTAAAATACATGATACATTTTAATCCATTAAAGACTAGTGGGAATGTATCAGCCAGAATAGCAAAGTAATTTTTGTTTTATAATCAGAGTATCTGTCTTCTTGCAGTATTACCAATGCTGTTGTAAATTGAATTTAAAGTGATATTAAAATACAAAACCACCTGTTAAACAATTTTTATCTGTTTGTATATCTTACTATAGATTATGTACAAGTAACATCTAAATAAAATTACACTTTTAACCCTAAAATTACACTTTTAACTTATTTATAACAGTGTTGTATGTGTGATTTATTTGGAGAGGAGACGTTGGGTGATGTGTGTGGGTTTTATTTAGCATTTTCTTTTTTCTTTTCTTTTTTTTTTGTAGTTTTTGGCCAGGGCTGGGTTTGAACCCACCACCTCCAGCTTATGGGGCAGGCAACCTACTCCTTCGAGCCACAGGCGCCACCCTAACATTTTCTTTAGATGCTAAAGGTAACTACTCTGACTTCTGTTTAAATTCCTAAATGACTTCTGTGTGACCAAGAGTTCAGATTGAATTCTGTGAGTGACTCGGGAAGCACTGGTACAGCCAGGAAGAAAGAGTCATTCTGGGAGTGGGCGCCACGTGTACAGAGGATAGAGGCAGGCAAGGCGGACTTAACCAAGTGCAAACTTGTAATGACAGACCAAGACTCTTTAGCATTTCTTGCTTATGAGATGTTTTCACTTCATCCTTAAAATAATCCTTTATCATGGGCATTCTATTTTATATACTAGAAGACAAGAGTGAAGTAAAATTGTTCACTCGGGGACCTTGGTAGACGTAAAGCTCCATCCCAGGGCAGAATTACACTGGGGATAAGTGGGAGTCGAGGTGGGGTAGAGAAGCCACTTAGGGAGACCCAGACTGGAAGGCAGGCTTCCTGTAGGAGCTGCTTTTCACTGCGACACCGTGGGGCATACCCCTGCCATAGCAAACGTCACACTCTGCCGAGGTCCTTAGCACAGTGCCCAGCCTCCTGGATAGTGAGCGGCTGCTTACTGAATGATTAGATGAATGGATGGATTTGGGTTATTATACTACCAATGTAATTATACATATATTAGACCTTCTTTAATGGCCTACAAGTCCTTGAGGCTCTTATAATTTGAAAAAATTTTTTTCCTGTCCTGTAAATTGGATAATTTTTATTCTGTCTTCATATTCACTGACCCTTTATTCTGTCAATTTGCTCTTAAACCCATCTCTTTACTTCAGACATTATATTATCTTACTCTGGAATTTTCTCTCCTTATTTTTTGTTCATTTCTTATAAGCTTATATTCTTTACATTTCTGATAAACATAGTTTTACTGGTTCTTTAAAAATATTTGCCTGCTGATTCCAACATTTGGGCATTTTCTTTATTGATTGCTTTTATTCTTGAGTGCATGCCTCATTTTTGCTTTGAACTTTGTGAATGATACATGTTAGAGACTATAGATTCTAATAGATTCCTCTGAAAAGTACTGATTTTTTTTTTTTTTTTTTTAAGAGACAGAGTCTCACTATGTCACCCTTGGTAGAGTGCCGTGGGGTCACAGCTCACAGCAACCTCCAACTCCTGGGCCTAAGCGATTCTTCTGCCTCAGCCTCCCAAGTAGCTGGGACTACAGGCACCCGCCAGAATGCCCGGCTATGAAAGTACTGATATTTTTTGAAGGGTGACAGTTAATATGGCTAGAATTAAGCTCTCAACTACCCTCCACACACACATGCATAATGGATTATAGTGGAATTGTGAATTCTTTTAGCTTTACACAGGCTGCTTGGAATTGGCTTGCTTATGCCTGATAAAGGATTAAAGGATCACCCAGATAGCTGTGCAGTTTTACTCTGAATTTCTGTATCTTCTTCTCTGGGTCTCATTTCCAGGACCCTTCCTCCCTTTCTGTGAGAGTTGGTCTGGAATGGGCTAGTTCTCCATTCCTGGGAGCCTCCTTCTGAAAATGTTTGATGCAAAGTTTATTTTCAGAAATATTTCTAAATGTGGGTTAGGTGTAGTGGCTCATGCCTGTAATCCTTGCACTCTGGGAGCCCGAGGCAGGGGGATTACTTTGAGGTCAGGAATTTGAAAACAGCCTGTGCAAAAGTGAGCCCCTCTCTACAAAAAATAGGAAAATTAGGCAGGCATGGTGATGTGTGCCTGTAGTCCCAGTTACATGGGAGGCTGAGGAAGGAGGATCGCTTGAACCCTGGAGTTGGATGTTGCAGTGAAGCCACTACCATCTAGCCTGGGCGAGACTCTGTTAACAATAAAGAGATTCTAAATGCAATTTTAAAAATGTAAACCGATGTTGAATACCAAATTATAATAAATGACTGTTTATATTTTTCTGCTGGGCAAACTTGTTTTTGCAAGGACCCATAATAAAAATTGTGACATTTTTATTTAACTCGGTGATAAGTAAGTGTTTCAAGGAACACCTCAAAATACCAACTATGCTTGTTGGTGTTGCCTCATCTCCGTAAATCAGAAAATTCTCTAAACTATGTGAGCAAAACAGTGCAAAAGTAATGCAAGGGATTGAGATGAACAAATCTAAATTTTGTTAAAAATCTAATTTGTTAATTTTTTATGTCTCAATTTTAATGTTCGCTACATTAATGTTTTCATTGTGTATTAACACAAGTTAGATTCAGAAAAATTTGATACAAATATTTACTTTTTATTAGGGAGTTCCTTTGTAAAAAGGGTTCCACTGCCTTAAAGTTTGAAAAGCACTGCTTCACATCATCACTGCTTAAGTGGTCACATTGTTGGAGCACCTGGCACTGTACTGTCTTGGTATGTTCTGTAGAGACTGTCCTGTCACAAGCTTGAGAGGACGTAGATACTTAGTTTGGAGGTACGAGTAACTTGTTAAGGTGTCTCAGTAGAGACATAGATGATAAAGAGCTTTGCTTTCAAATACTTGCTTTGCAGAGCGGACAGTTGGGTGTTGATTTGCCAAAACACAGCAGCACCGTCCTGTGAATATTTGCTTGTGGTTTTTCTAAATCTCCCACTGCATTCACCCTGTGTGCTTGTGATTTGAATTAGCTTCAAATACAGACCTATAGCACCATGATTAGTTAGAAACAGTGAAATGGAAGATAACTTACCATGAAGAAAAATTAAGAAATATGCCATTTGAGGGTAATTTTAAGCCTACAGAGTGGTACTTAGCAAGAAGTGACATTTTAAAGTATTTAATATTCTAGGATGTGCTTCAACCACTCTGGCCTAAAACCAGTTTAAAAAGAAGTTACGCAGCTGGAGACGATGTAGCCTGCATATCCTCAGTGTGTGAATGTCACTTAGCATTTACATTTATAAGGCATTCCCATGAATGTGTGTATGTGACTGGCTCAAAATGTACCTTCTACTCTCCTGAAATCTAGACATTAAGATCTTGATAATTAAATCAGGGTGCCAACTTTCAGCTCCTTCAAAATGTCTTTTAATATTTCAGAGACTTGGGCATTCATTTGGATTTGAAGTTAGAGAGTTTCAGTGGTGTGTGCATTGGGTGCCAGGGCAGAAAGTACCACCATGAATCAGCACTGCATGATTGTCCTCTGAGAGTGCCTGCCCAGTCCTTCCCCGGGAACCCGTGCCGGCTTCTGCAGCTTTGCTTCAGGGCACTTCGCTGCACTTCTATTTGCACTGGGCTGCAACGTTATGTTGGTGGCGGCAGCTATGTCCTTCCTTTCCCTGGTTTCTGGGTGGCTTGTCATGTCACCATCTATGAGCATCCTCCACCTACACAACCATCATTTGCCAGGCTCCTTCCTGGCAGGGACCTTTGGTCCCTGTGGCCCCCAGTTGCTGTGGCTCTTGTTGTCCCTGAGTTGCCAGCTGGTGGCCCATCCTCCTCTTCCCATGGTGGTTCCATTACCAGCCTAGTGAGACCCAACTATATTGGGTTTGGGGGAAGTTTGAGGGGTGCAGAAAGCCAATGGAAGTTAATAAAGGAGCAAGCCCTCTCCAAAGCAGTTGTACCTTGTGTCTGAGCTGAGGTACCCCTGAATGCCAGAGAAGGAGCTGGGTAGCAAGTCACCTTTGATGCCTTTTCAGCTGAGACTGAACCTTCTGCAAGGGTCATCGCACACCACCTACATTGGAATCATGTGGGGGTGTCTGTTAAAATGCAGCTTTCCAGGCCCCTTCCCAAATGTACAGAATCAAAACCTTGAGCAGAAGACTCCAGGACCCAGTTTATCCAGTAACCTACAAGGGAGTTGTTTTTTGTTGTTGTTGTTCTTTTGTTATGGGTTTTTTGTTTGTTTGTTTTTTTATAGAGACAGAGTCTCACTTTATCACCCACAGTAGAGTGCCGTGGCGTCACACAGCTCATAGCAACCTCAGGCTTCTGGGCTTAGGTGATTCTCTTGCCTCAGGCTCCCGAGTAGCTGGGACTACAGGCGCCCACCACAACACCCGGCTATTTTTCTGGTTTTGCAGTTTGGCTGAGGCCGGGTTTGAACCCGCCACCTTCGGTATATGGGGCTGGTGCCCTACTCGCTGAGCCACAGGCGCAGTCCCCTACAAGGGAGTTTTAATGGGCACGTTGAAGTTAAGAAGCTATGCCACTGTAAGGGCGTGGTTGGTAGGAGCTCAAAGATGCTATCTGCCATGATCCAGGTCTGGTGGGATGACTGTCATTGTCTCACAGACCTAAGACAGGGCCCGCAGCCTCTCTGTCTGGGGCTGTCACTCTGGTGACAGGTTGATAGCAGATGGGGCCCACCCATGGAGGTGGGCTAGGTTATGACCCAGTCATTTTCATCTTTGTACCCCAGATGCAGGGAAGCAGATCGCCAAGCTCGAGTTCACATCTGGTAGCCTGATTCCACAGTTCCAAGCCCCCTGGTGAGCAGCACCCTCATGCTTCCCACCTGGTCAGACCAATAGGTTTGGGCTGCGTAAAGCACACGGGGTGTTCATGGTCCTGCAGCAGGTGGGTTAGAAGCTCTGTTCCGCTCTGGCCCTCTGTGCCTGGGGAGGAAAGACATTGGGCCTGACTTTTGCTGTGGACTGCCCCCACTGGTGTCACCTACTGCAGGGGCCTTTCCCTGATGGGAGTGCGGAGAGGGTAGCGTTACTCTTGTTTCTACCACTATGGGTCTTTGTGGCTGGTGTGGGGCAGGCAGGTGGCTGTAGGTGCAGTGTCTAGGTTTCTCTTCTGGACTCATAGATTCCATTGGCAAAGTGCCCCTGCAAACCCCTCCCTGGCTCCCATTCCCACTCCTCTGGCTTGTGTGCTCCCCGGGTCTCCCTCCTAGTTCAGCAGCTCCCTTTTCCAGTGGGGGTGCAGATGTAAGAAACCAGGAATAACAGTGGCATGAACTCCAACCCTTGGCCCCAACCTGGACAGGCAGCATCATAGGGGGCCTTAAAGCAAAGGGCTGCACTTACTTTCTCTGGGTTGTGACTTTGACCAAGATGCTTTTGTTGGGAGCAGGCTGGGGTCTGTCATATTTAGCATTTCTTCTCCTGTTCCTCACCAGCTTTCCTTGGGGGTGTTTCCAAATGCTCTCAGATATAAGCCCTCTTCAGAGGCCACTCTGGGGCTGTCACTCTGGTGACATTTAGTTAAACGACTTCAGATGGGAAGCAAAATAAACACTCTTGGCCCCCAACTAAGAATCACAGTTATCTGTCCACTGCCAGGACAAATGGCCAGAGACTGATTTACTCCCTGTGTGGGCCGTTGACCTCTCTCTTGACAAAGGCCAGGTCTGTGTTTAACCAGGTGGCCCAGGTGGGCACAGTATGTAGTGGTCGAGAGGTGGATACTGCCCATCTGTCAGGCTGCTGGAGTCGTTCCCAACCCAGTGTTCAAAGAGAGCAGGGTGGACTGTTCTGAGCCTTGGAAGAAAGAACCATTGTGTAAACAGATTAGGACAAATGTCTCCCTTCAGGACCAGCAAGGGCAAGAGCTGGGGCCTCCTCAGTGTGTATTAGCTAGAGAGCGGCGAGAAGCACAGTGGGATATGTGCACCCACTCTGCTCCTTTGGGCTCACCCTCCCCCCAACACAGTGAAGTCCAGAATCCCCAGTCAGGGCTGCAGGGCTCAGTGAGTAGGCCCTAACCGGGCTCACTCAGGCTTGACTCTCCCCTGAGGGACAGATGAACTAGAAACCAAGCCCAGCACCCCCAGGGCTTCCAGACCAGTTTGCACAGCTGCAGAAAGGAGGCACCATTGCTACGGGGAGGCTGCGGCCCTGGAGAGAGGATCTGCCCCAGCATGGTCACCCCTACTGTGAGGGTGACCATGTGGTCCTTGCATTTCCCACTTGGAAGAAGGAAGTTTTGGGGGAGCAGTATTTAGGCGGTGAGCTGGGAAGCCAGAGGAGGGCAGAGTGGTGGAGCTGCTGTCTGGTTTAATACACAAGCCATCTATTTCTAGGACGTGGGCTCTGCCATCCCTTGCACCGTTGGGAAACCAGGGCCCAGCCAGCCCTCCTGGGGCTGCACATGTAGCCCCTGGGGTGTCAAGCTCCTCCATGGCCCTGGAGGCCTTGGCAGGAGGAAGACCCTCACCTCACCTCTCTCTGCCACCCAGAGGCCATGATGCTGAGAAGAGCTGCAGTAGGGCCTTCTTTGATGTGAGCTGCAGGGCTAGCCCAGGAGCTGCTGGAGTTTGGGTATAGAAGCAAATTGTTATACCTGAACTACTCACCCCCACACCAGGGCTACCCTGCAGCTTCACTGGCCTGAACCCCGTCCCTCCAGCCTGGCCCTAGACGTCTGATTGAGACACACACACCCTAAGTGGATAGGGGGACATCTGGCACACTGGATTTTTTAAAAAGTTTACACACTGGTCTCAGTGGTTAGGTCTCTGGGGCTGTTGGGTTTGAACCCAGCCGGGGCCTGTTAAACAACAACAACAAAATATCTGGGCATTGTGGTGGGCGCCTGTAGTCCCAGCTACTAGGGATGGTGAGACAAGAGGGTCACCTGAGCCCAAGAGTGAGGTTGCTGTGAGCTATGACGCTACAGCACTCTACCCAGGGTGATAAAGTGAGACTCTGTCTCCAAAAAAAAAAAAAAAGTTTCCAACAATGGGATCATCCTGACTTCAAAGGTGCCTTGCTGAAATGTCCTGCTTTGTCTCTGAACAGCTGTAGAAGAGTGCTTGGGAAGACAGGAGCCTGGGCCTGGTCACAAGTGGCCCTGGGTCTGCGCGAAGTGCACGGGTTGGGGACAGGAGTGCGGGAGCATTTGGGGGTGTCGCGGAAAGGCAGCTGGTGAACCAGTGGCTTTAGAATGGCCAGGATCTCAGGACGTGGAGGTCGGCAGCAGGCCTTGTACACAACAGTAAGGAGCAGGCTGGGTCTGCCCTGCGAACCCTGCAGGGCGGAGGGGTCTCCCTTGAGGCTCCAGCCCCAGAAAGCCATGCCCCAGCCCCAAGGCCTTTGCTAGCTGGGGAGGAGGCAGGCCAGGATCAGGGCTCCACCTGACCGCGCCATGGGACCCATCATCCCTGAGAGGTACGGGGGCGGTGTCACCACCTCTGAGGAGCCCTGTCCCTGCTACCCCTGGGCTGTGGCACAAGCCCAGACATTCGTGGTTCAAAACTAAAATCTGCCTTTCAATGAATTGTATGAACCTCCTCAGCGCTGGAAGAGAGGACAGGTCAGCCCATTGGGGACTTTACATAGGGTCGGAGGCTTCTTGAGCTGGAAACCCCAGAATAAATAGAAAGCTTGATTGCTGTCTTCCCTCTAAAAGTTTACTAAAGGCATCCATGTTAGGTCTAATACAGGAATCTGGATGTTGGAGGACTTGCCTCCCCATTAACCCTCAAGCGAAATGTCAGTAAGTCCTAATACACTTTTCCCAGGGCTGGGGCCTCCCTGCGCGTCGGTGGGGAAACACCGCCCTCCAGTGGCTAGAAGATGAAGCACGGGTTCTGAGGACCAAATTCACGGGTTCCGCCCATTTCATCCTTCCTTTCTCATCAGGAGTTTGTTGAAAGCGAATTGGTACAACTTCCCTGGAGGGTAACTTAGCAAACCTAACAGAATTAAAACTGCCTATCCGTGATCGCGAAATTCCATTTCTAGAAATATATCGTAGGCAGAGTAAATTTTCCAAAAATGGTGACAACAGTGTTTCTGGACCTATTAATAATATTATTTTCCAGAATCTTGCCACACCCTATTGACAAGTGGACACTCTTTTGCTTTACTTGAGCAGGTGGGATTTTGGAATTGCCTTACTGCATGTTTGGCTCCCACAGCTGGCTTTTTCTCTTAGAATGCCCTTTGGGAGCTTAGCTATCATGTTGTGAGGATGCCCAGTCTACTTGAAAAGGCCACATGTAAGGTCTGCTCCCAGCTAAGGTCTCGGCCACCAGTCAGCATCACTTACCAGCCCTGTGAGTGAGCAAGACTCCAGAGGACAGGGCTCCCTAGCCTGTGAGCGGCCCAGCGGGTTGGAGATGACCCCTTCTCACTGAGCTCTGCCTGTGGAAATTGCGGATTTGTGAGCAAAAGTAAATGGGGTAGCTATTTTAGGTTACTTAGATTTGGAGTAATTTGTTATACAGCTTTAGTAACTGGAACAAATATGTATTTCAGATTTATTTGCACATGGACATGAAATATTTCTAAAAGGATCCACAAGGAAGTGATAGCATTACCTTAGGGGAGGTTTCCCGGGGTAGAGGGTAGAAGGAAGACCTCTATAGCAGAAATTTTAAGTACCTTTAGACATGTGAATGTTTACCTTTGTAAAAATTTTCTAACTATTTTAAATGTAATAAAGCCTCTTTGATATGCTCAGTATGGTGATACAGAGTTGAAATACAGGGTTCCTGATCACCATCATAAAGTTTATCTTATTGCTCAAAACAGTAAAGTATGAGGGTCTTGTTATTCTATTATTCAGGGTTCTTCAGAGAGACAGAACCAATAGAATATATATAAGAAAAGGTGTATCATGAGAAATTAAGTGACATGATTATGGAGGGTGAGAAGTTCCACAAGCTGCCCTTTGCAAAGTGAAGACCCAGAAAAGCAGGTGATGGGATTCATCTATGTCCAAGGGCTTGAGAACCAAAGAGGCTGAAGGTGTACGAGGTCTGACATTGCAAACTTGCCGCTGTGTCCTTACATTGGCAGCACTGTACAAACAACTTGGTTAGGTTTCATAACCTTAGATATCAGTCTTTCACAAACTAATGGAAGACTGTGTTTCTGTCAACATGTGGCAAGTGTGTGTTTTCATTCCCATTGCAAGAATGTCAGAACTTGAATTAGAGCAACAAACATTAAATTTCTTGTTGAACTTGGCAAGAATGCAAGTGAAATCAGGGACATGTTAGTCCCAGTTTATGGGGATAATCCATGAAGAAAACAGCAGTATACAAATGGATTAAACATTTTTCTGAGGGGAGAGAAAGTGTCACCAATAAATAGAGGTTAGGAGGACCAGTAATGAACAGAACTGACAAAAACATTGCAAAAATATGTCAAATTGTGCATCAAAATAATTGGCTGACTATGAGAAGCATAGCAGACCAAGTAAACATTGATAGAGAAGCAGGAAAATCTTAACTGAAAATCTTGGCCAACAATTCATGGCTCTTGCCTCACGACAATGCACCAGTTCACGCAGCACTGTCTGTTAGGGAGTTTTTAGCCAGAACACAAATAATTATATTAGAACACTCTCCCTGCTTACCTGATCTAGCTAGCCCCTAGTGACTATTTTCTCTAACCAAAGGTAAGGAAATATTGAAAAGGAGACATTTTCATGACATTCAGGACATCAAGAGTAATACAACAGCCCTGATGGCCACTCCAGGAAAAGAGTTCTAAAATTGCTTTGAAGGGGGGACTAGGTGCTGGCGTTGGTGGATAGCTTCCCAAAGGGAAGCTTGTGAACTTAAATTGTCAGACTTTGTAAATCCCTGTCCAAGGGTGGAAGATAAGATGAGATGAGGGCAGGCTGGCGGGAAGCAAAAGGGGTTAATTCCTTCTTCTTTTGTTCTACTCAGGCCCTCAAAGGATTGGATTACATTGGGGAGGGCACTCAGCTGTACTGAGTCACAGGCTCAAATATTAACCTCATCTGAATACATTCAGAAACAATGTTTAAACTGGGTACTCAGTGGCCCAATCAAGTTAACACATGGAATTAACTGCCACTGGGGTAAAGAGTGATGTCTATAGAATCAGACTGCTTGGTTCAAATTCTGCCTGTGTACTGTGACCTTGGGCAGGTTGCTCATATGACCAATTCCTTAGTTTTCTCATCTCTGTGGCGGGGGAGAAACAGTGCTTACCTCAAAGTGTTGTTTGAGGTTTTGGTGATTTGGCTATTCATTGCACTGTTCCAATGTTCTATTTCTTATGTCAATTTAAATATTTTAAGTTTTTATAGAAATGTGTCTATTTCATCTTCTATTTTTATTTTATATTTTTGTTTACTTGAATCTCTCTTCTTGATTAGTTTCCTATTGGCTCATCTATATTGTGAGTTTTTCAAATAACCAAATATTTGGTTTTATTCATCGTCTCTATTTTTGTATTTTCATTTGAATTTCATTTATTTCTTCCCTTATCTCTGGAGATAAGGGAAGAATTTCATTTATTTCTTCCCTTATCTCTGGAGCTTTATTTGTCTACTTGCTTGCTTGGGTTTACTCTTATTATTTTTGGATTGAATCAGAAATTAACTCATGTGTTGTTTTCTAATAAGTAGTCTTAATGCTACAATTTTACCTCTAAATATTGCTATTGGTCTCTTGCAAATTTTCTCATTTCTCTTTTGTTGTCATTCAATTAAAAGTATTTAATAATTGCCCTGATTCTTTCTTCTTTATTCCAAAGATAATTTAGTCATCTTTTGTTTTGCTTTAGTTTTTATCCACATGAGATAGTATGAATAGATCTCTTTCACTTTTTTAAATTTTACATAAGTTTAGAGAAGTTGATCTGAGTAATGCTGATTCTATGGAATGTATTGAGACTTCCTTTACAAACTTATGTATGTATAGCTGATGTTGGTGAGTGTTTTGTGTGCATTTGAAGGGAATGTGTACTTTTTCTCTACCATCTAATTTGTCAGGCTTATTAAGCTTGTTAATCAAATCTTCTATGTCCATAACTATTGTTTGTCTGTGTTCTGTTAATTTCTTTCCGTTTTTGTTTTTTTTTATATATACAGAGTCTCCCTCAATCACCCAGGTAGAGTACATCATAGCAAGTTCAAATTCTTGGGCTCAAAAGTTCCTCTTGCCTTCACCTCCTTACTAGCTGGGACTACAGGCACATGCATCTCTTCTTTTGAGACAGAGTTTTACTATGTCACCCTCAATAAAATACTGTGGCATCACAGCTCACAGCAACTTTCAACTCTTGGGCTTAAATGATTCTCTTGCCTCAGCCTCCCGAGTAGCTGGGACTACAGGCACCTGCCACAGCACCTGGCTTTTGTATTTGTTGTTGTTACTGTTTTAGCTGGCCGGGGCTGGGTTCAAACCCACTATCCTTGGTATATGGGGCTCGTGCCCTACCCACTGAGAACAGGCAATGCCCTAGTTTTTCTATTTTTAGTAGAGATGGGATCTTGCTCTTGCACAGGCTGGTCTCAAACTTAAGTGATCCACCCACCTTGGCCTCCCAGAGTGCTAGGATTCCAGGATGAGCCACTGCAGCCAGTCTTGTTCTATTAGTTTCAAAGGAAATATTCAAAGAAAATGAAATACCTAGGAATATACCTAACAAAGGAGGTGAAGGACCTCTATAAAGAAAATTATGAAATCCTAAGAAAGGAAATAGTAGAGGATATTAACAAATGGAAGAACACACCATGCTCATGGCTTGGAAGAATCAACATTGTTAAAATGTCTGTACTTCAGAAAGCAATCTACAGATTCAATGCCATCCCTATTAAAATACCAACAATACCGACAGGCAAGATGGCAGCCGAGTAACAGCTTCCTTGTGGCTGGGCACGGTGAGACTGGGGAAAGAGGACTTCAGGCATCTGTGGCAGGTGGGATCTGCCCAGGAACTTCCCCCTGGGGACTCAGGGAGACAGCGTGAGGCTTCTGGACACCTTGAGGAGGGCAAAAGCGGTGGATACTGGGCAAGTGGTTGCGTCTGTTCGTTCAGTCTGATCCTGTTGGCGGCCATGGGTGGGGCAACAGTGGGACTGCAGGCTGGAAAGGCCTTGCCTGTGAGCTGTTTGGGTTTCTCTTGGACTTGGCACTCGGTTGAACTGCTTTGGGAGAACTTGGGCAGGAGTGTGGGGGTTTTTGAGTGTTGTCTGGGGCCCCAGACTGGGCCACCAAGCCAGACGGAGCTGCCAGTGTTTGGTGGTGAGCTGTGTGCAGCCATTGTGGGGGAACTGCCCTGGCAAGCTCCACCCTCAGGGTCGTAGAACAGGCATTGGGTGGGAGCGAGTAATCTAGTGACTGAGCAGCCTAAAGGCGGGGACTGAGACGCCTCACAGCCTTAGCCCTCAAGGGCATAGGGCAAGATCGGTTTTGGCGCACTGGGTAAGTGGATAGCCACTTAAGGAGTGATCATAGCCACAGCACTTTCCTGGGAAAGCTTCTGTTTAGCCCAAGTTAGCAATTTAAAGTGTCTCCTAAGCAGGCTAAGGAGGATTTAAAATACCAACATTATACTTTCAAGACTTGGAAAAAATAATTCGTCATTTTCTATAGAACCAGAAAAAAACCCATGCAGCTAAGGAGTTCTTGGTAATAAAGACAAAGCTGGGGGCATGAGCATACCAGACTTTAAGCTGTACTACAAGGCCATAGTTGTCAAAACAGCATGGTACTGGTACAATAAAGACATAGACATTTGAAATCAAAGAGAAAACCAGGAAATGAAACTAACATCTTACAACCACCTAATCTTTGATAAACCAAAGAAGAACATACACTGGGGAAAAGAATCCCTTTTCAATAAATGGTGCTGGTAGAACTGGATATCCACGTGTAAAAGACTGAAATTGGACCTGAACCTTTCTCCACTCACAAAAATTGATTCAAGATGGATAAAAGACCTAAATTTAAGGCATGAAACAATAAAAATCCTCAAAGAAAGAATTGGAAAAACACTGGAAGATATCAGCCTGAGGAAAGACTTTATGAGGAAGACTTCCATGGCAATTGCAACAACAACAACAAAATAAATGGGACTTAATTAAGCTGAAAAGCTTCTATATAGCTAAGGAGACAGCAACCAAAGCAAATAGACAACCTACACAATGGGAAAGAATATTTACATATTTTGAAAAAGACAAAGGCATGATAACTAGGATCTACAGAGAACTCAAATTAATCAACATGAAAAAAGCCACCAATCCCATATATCATGGCAAGAGAGATGAATAGAACCTTCTTTAAAGAAGACAGATGAATGGCTAACAAACATGAAAAAGTGGTCATCATTCCTAATTATTAGAGAAACACAAATCAAAACCATCCTGAGATACCATCTAACCCCAGTGAGAATGGCCCCCATCACAAAATCTCAAAATTGCAGATGCTGGCATGGTTGTGGAGAGAAGGAAACATTTACACACTGCTTGTGGGACTGCAAGCTAATGCAACATTTTTGGAAGGAAGTATGGAGAACCCTCAAAGAACTCAAATTAGGCCTCCCATTTGATCCTGCAATCCCATTACTGGGCATCTACCCAGAAGAAAAAAATTCCTTTTACCATAAGGACACTTGCACTAGACTGCTTATTGCAGCTCAATTTACAATCACCAAAATGTGGAAACAGCCTAAATGCCCACCAATCCAGGAATGGATTAATAAGCTATGGTATATGTATACCATGGAATACTATTCATTAAAAAAGATGGAAACTTTGTATCTTTTGTATTAACTTGGATGGAAGTGGAACACATTCTTCTTAATAAAGCTTCACAAGAATAGAGAAGCAAGAATCCCATATAGTCAATTCTGATATGAGGACAATTAATGACCTAGTACATGGTGGGAGGTGGGTGAAGGGGAGAGGAGAGAGGGGGAAGGAGGGAAGGAAGTGGGGAAAAGGGAGAATAGAGAGAGGGAAGGAGGGGGGGGAAGGGAAGAGCAGAAAGAGGGAAGAAGGGAGGGGGTGGGGAAGATCACTGTGAGTGGCACACCTTTTGGGGGCAGGACACAATTATAAGAGGGACTTTACCTGACAAATGCAATCATTTTAACCTTATTTTTTGTACTCTCAATGAATCCCCAACAATAAAAACACAACAAAACAAAACAAAACAAAAAATGCTTTCTTATCCTTTTGTTTTACATATGTTTCATACATGTACATATGTATGTAGTGAATAGCTTTTTTTTCCTTTTCTACTCTTTATTTAAAAACCTTCATCAGATTAACCAAGTTTTGTTCAATTTCTAGTTTAAAATTATTTTAAAAAATCATAAATAGATATTTAATTTTACAAATGACTTTCTATATTTAGATGTTTATGTGATTTTTTTCTCCCTTTATTGTTGACTACAGATTACATTATTTTGTTAATGTTTTGTTTGGAAGTTGTGTATTTATTTTCCTGAATGAGATTAATCCATAATTTTCCTTTCTTGAACTACAAGATTTTGCTATCAAGGTTACATTTGCCTCATAAAATAAACATATGAGTAATTTTTGTTTTTTTCTATTCTGCATAAGAGCATGTATGAAATTGGCATTTTTGGTCCTTAATTTATGGTTTGGTAGACCTCAAGAGCAAAGCCATTTGAGACTGACTTTTTACCTTGTGGCAAAGTTTGTTATTCTATTTATTAATGTTTATAAGAAAATTCTGTTTTTATTTATTTACTCTTGAGTCTCTCTTAAAAAAAAAAAAGAGTCTTGCTATGTTGCCTGGGAAGGAGCACAATGGCTGTTCACTAATGGGATCATAGCCATTGCTGCTCCTGGACTCAAGGGATCCTCCTGCTCCAGCCTCACCAGTAGCTGGGACTACAGGTGTGTGACACAAGGCCAGCTCATCTTCTTGAGTAATTTCTGAGAGGCTATATCCGTTTCTAGAAATTACAGTATTTCTAAATTTTAAGGGGAGGCGCCTGTGGCTCAAAGGAGTAGGGCACTGGCCCCATATACCAGAAGTAGTGGTTTCAAACCCAGCCCCAGCCAAAAATTGCCAAAAAAAAAAAAATAATAAATTTTAGGAAAATGTTATTTATTATATCCTTTCATTTCTTTAATGCCTGCAGCAACTAGAGTGATATTCCTGAAATAGGTATGTTCCTTCTCTTTTTTTAAAATCAAACCCACTTTATCAATTTTATCAATCCTTTAAAAAAATAACTTTTAGCTGTGTTGGTCCTCTCTATTATATGTTAGTTTTCTATTTCATTTATTTTTTGCTCTGAACTTTATTATGTCTTTATTTCTCCAGGATTCGTTTTGCCATTATTTTTATAGCTACATGAGATGGAATCTTAATTTCTTATTTTCCAGTCTTTCTTCTTTTTCAAGATACACATCTTATGGCTATAGTTTTTCTAAATCATGCTTAATTGAATTCCAAAAGTTGTGACAGGCAGTCTTTTTTTTTTGAGACAGAGCCTCAAGCTGTCACCCTCTCTCTGCTCTCCCCTTCCCTCACCCCCACTATGTCATTAATTGTCATTAATTGTCCTCATATCAAAATTGAGTACAT
>CAUYRH010174145.1:0-13442 GCA_963574655.1 Perodicticus potto
GGACCGTCACCGCCGCCATCTTCCAGACCTCTCACTATTTGACAGGTTTTAATTCATTGCATTTATTCTTACTGAAATTTATTTTTAGCCAGTGGGAAAATGCTGAATTTTTTTTTCTAAAACCTTTGGATTTACTTTAAATAATTTTTGATTTCATTCTATTATAACACGATGTTCTAAGCTTATCTTGTACACATCCTGCCTGTAATGTAGAATGACCCACCGCTACTGAATACTATTTAGAAACCCCTATATGAACCTTAGGATACTCTTTGCCACCTGATCTTTCTAGTTTTTTTTCAGTGGAAGGATCTAGCAAATGTATATTAGGGGGCTAAAATACATCATGAATTCACATCAATACTTTAATTCAAATTTAGTACTATATGTTTTCACTTTAATCTCATCAGGTTATATAGCTAAGTGTTCTCTCTCCACGGTGCCGTTCTGGTTTGCTGACTTAATTCTTCCTTTGGGTCATCCCACAATCCACATGTAACAGTCCCAGAACAACAATACAAAGATGTACTGCTTTTTTTGAGTTGTGAAGTGCCCTTTTCTGCACTCTCTTCAAAAAGAAAACATTTAAAAATTTTTGATTTAAAAACTGAAAAGCTTTTGTACAGCTAAGGAAACAACCACCATTGCAAACAGACAACCATCAGAATGGGAAAAGATATTTGCATATTATGAGTCGGGCGGAAGCTTGATAACTAGGATCTACGGAGAACTCACATTAATCAATAGAAAAAGAGTCCACAATCCCGTATATCACTGAGCAAGAGACATGAATAGAATCTTCTCTAAAGACAGATAAATGGCTAAAAAACATGAGAAAATGCTCATCGTCCCTAATCATCAGAGAAATGCAAATCAAAACCGCCCTGAGATACCACTTAACCCCAGTGAGAATGGCCCACATCCCAAAGTCTCAAAGCCGCAGATCCTGGCGTGGATGTGGACAGAGGGGAACAGTTTTTGCCGTGCTAGTGGGGCTGCAAACTAATACAACCTTTTTGGAAGGATGTATGGAGAACCCTCAAAGAACTTTTAGAATCTGTCCAGGAAATGAATCCAGGAGATCATCATTCACTAGTAATCAAGGGTCATCCATGCCACTGTGCTGGGTAGAATTCTCCAGATGGGCTCCATTTGTGGTCACATGTGAACATGATTTTCTGAGGTCTGAGACGGAACGATGTGCTGGCTGCAGGGTTCGTGTGTGTGTGTGATATTATAGATAGTGGTACTAACTAATACAGCATTTCACTCCATATGCTTCCCCCCAAACAACGTGTCATTCATGAATTTGGTATCCAGATGCCCTGATTTGTTTTAGGTTTACTAAAAGAACAGCATCAGGGCAGACACTTGAGGCATGTGAGGGGAGCACTTGTCCATAATAATTAGTGTGCATCTACCTGTTTGTCTAGGGAGTTTCTACTATATTAAAAATTTCACTCTATTGATCCTGCAATCGCATTACTAAGCATCTACCCAGAATAAAAAAAAATCATTTTATCATAAGGACATCTGCACTAGATTATATATTGTAGCTCAGTTTACAATCACTAAGATGTAGAAACAACCTAAATGCCCATCAACCCAGGAATGTATTTAACAAGCTGTGGTATATGTATGCCATGGAATACTATTCAGCCATTTAAAAAGATAGAGACTTTATGTCTTTTGTATTAACCTGGATGGAGTTGAAACAGATTCTTCTTAGTAAAGTATCTCAAGAATGGAAAAGCAAGTATCCAGTGTACTCAATACTAATATGAAGTCAGTAGATGGTCTGATAGACACCCACATAAGAGAAGAACTCAATTCTATTCAAGTTGGGGGGAAGGGGGGAAGGAGGAGAGCAAGAGGGAGAGGGATGGATATGCCTACAATATGAGGGTACATGGCATACCTCCTGGGTGCGGGACACAGCTGCAACAGGAATTTTACTTAATGCAAACATTGTAACCTAATTGTTTATACCCTTACATTAACCTAAAATTAAAAAAATAAAGAACTCCACTCTAAAGTTGACTGTCTTAATATCCAGATGACACTGTTTCAGTTTTTCTAAAATGACAGAAATTTTTACCAAATGTTATAGGAAAATCCAAGGTTATCTCTCAGCCATTCTCCTAAGTCACTAATGTGTAAATGAAATTTAATAAAGCTTTTACCTTTTATGTACTATTATGACTTTCAGGGTTTGTTTCCTTTAGATGCTTTGACGTTTCACCACAGAGAATTTTATAATTTTGGCAAATACTGATGTCAGTTTTGATGGAGTACAAATGTTGCAAGTTAGTTTACTGATGGGGATCAGTACAAACTATCCAAGAATGTCTTGCCCTGATGATTAAAGAAAACAGCAGAAGCTTAGAAAGTCCTTCTTTGACTGTTTCCTTCCATTCTTCCATGAAGTAGGTCATAAAAGAATTCTCTAACCTTCCACTGAAGTTAGTCATGAGATCCTCATCCCAGAGGCATTCTTCCTCTATCTGGGGGAAGATAAGAAGAAGAGACATCATGAGGAATCTGAACAAACCAGCCTGGCCAAGTTCTTTCCATAGTTCACAACATCTTTTATCCATGTATACTTCTTCATAACTACTCCACTCTTCATCAGACCTAAGCATAAAGATGTGCACTTTTCCCTGTTTGTTCAGGAGTTCATTTCTAAAGACTCTGGTATCACATACATCTTACTGGTATCACATACATTCTGCTGTGTCTTATATTAAGTACATTTATATACTTTTCTCTTGTCAATCTGTAGTTTGTTATGGGGATTCTTAGCCACAAACCTTGCAGTAGGTGAGGAGCAGATATTACTTTTTACCTTCTACATGTCTGTGGCAAAATACGTTCTTTAGATGTGGTTTGTTCTGTTTACATAGTGTATCAGTTATCAGCTGCTGTGTAACAAATGAGCACCAGCTGAGTGGCTTCCTTCCACTGCCAATTTCTACAGATTAGGGATCTGAGCATGGCTTAACATGGGCTGTGTCCTCATTTGGAGGTTTAACTAGGAACGGTCATGCTTCTGAGGTCACTCATATAGCCGATCAAATTCATATCCTTGTAGTTTGAGGACTGAAGTCCTTGGATTATTGCAGAAAATCATCTAGAGACTGACCACAGCTCTCAGGGACCACCCTCAGCTCCCAGAGGCTCCACAGCTCCTAAGAGGCCAGGCTAGCTGCAGTTTCTTGCCACTTGGGCTTTCCCAGTGCACCTGCTCACACCATAAGGGCAGCAAAGTGGGTCCCTGGAACACATCCACTAGCAAGGCAGAGTCTTGTGCCCTGTAACAGAGTTATGGGAGTAGGCTCATCCTCTTGTCACAGCCTGTTGATTAGAAGGAAGCCCCAGATGCTGCTTACACACTAGAGGAGGGGATCCCACAAAGGTGCAGACATCAGGAGGTGGGGGCATGAGTGTGTGAACGTACTGTCTAAACAGTTGACTGCATTGCTATATTTAAATGCTAGAAAACTTTGTGTTACAAACTTGTGGGTTTCCAGATCTTATGAAGCCTGGTACTAGGTATGCTTTTTTTTATATGACAAGTATCGGTGTGAACCAACAGTTCCTCTGGACAGGTGGAATCCCCCTCAGATGCTCAGTCCTCTCTTGTTCCTACTAATGTTTATCTTGATGCATGCATGGTGATTTTTCTCATATCTACATCCTTCAGTTATTTGTATTACCTGGCTGGCCCCTGCTGACATTTGAGTTTTTGTAACTCTGGTGTAGGTGTGACCTTTCCTTTCCATAGGGATGCAGGCTCATTGACACTCTTAACTATTTAATAGAATCCTAGCCGTCATTTGCTCCAGTGATTTTAGGGAAGGCGTTGAATTTTTGTCTTTGGCCACTAAAAAGAAAGGTCTAATTACTGACAGGCCCTGTGGTTGTCAATTCGTATTCCTGGATTGAGTTCCCACTATCCAGGCTGCTGGTTGTCATTGTTAACTGGGAGTCCTGTTGACAGGACAGCTCCCTACGGCACATCTTCTTGTTGTCAGGAGGTTGACTTGTAGGAAATGTAAAATCGCTAACATCTTTGAATGTGTGTCATGTAGTATAGATACTTTAGTGAGAGGTAGCTGGAGATTATAGCCTCATTGTCATAAAAAAGTCAGCTGACACCCCCAGTTGTTAATATCTCAATAATCTTGTGAGGTCTACTAAAATTTTCACTGAAGCTTATGCCACACTTAAGTTACCTTAAACTAACAACATGAGTAATGTGAGATCTTCCATAGCATGGAGTTTCCCCTGCTGCTTTGGGGAAAAGTCCTATTCAGTTTTCGGATGGCATTCTCACTTTATTTATTGTCTCTAGCTAGCAAAAACTCTTTTAGGCAACAAGAAGGTGGCATTCTCATAGTATCTTATGACTAGGGAGAATTGTGAATATCAGCCCCACAATGGCCCACATATAAGGAATCAAAGGTGTTCTTACTCTGGAAGCTGGTTGATTTTCTCATCAGTAAAGTGGAGCTTGCATTTTGGTGTTCTGCCTTTGAGGCTGGACGTAGATGTTCATGATGGCTTTCAAGTAGATATTCGTAGACTCCAGATGGCTGTGCCCTTGGCGACTACTCAGATCTGTACCCCAGAGTCTCAGAGAGTTCCAGTCCTAAAACCAGGCTCCACTTCCCTCTGGCAATATCCTCCTGGGTCCATCATCTCTTAATTTCCCTCTGAGCAGATGGCAGCTGAGTTATCCAGCAGTAGCGGTATGCAGAACTGCTGAGTGACTCCAGGGCTGTGCCCCTGATGTGGATCAAAGTGCCTGTGTCAAGGCTCTGTGCGGGCGTCCCAGCCAGCCAGTGCCCAGTAACACTGGTGTGCACTTTGGTGACACTACACCAGCTGCTCTTCCAAGCTTTTCATAGTATGAAAAGGTGATACAGTCTGCTCAGGGTCACAGAGCTAGAGAATAATTCAGCCAGTGTGTGAACTCAGGCCATCTGTCTCCACCACCATATAACAATATATAACCCTAAAATGTATAGTTGGTAAGATCTGCTGTGGCTCAGTAATACAGATAGATAGAAACGTTTATGTGCCAGCCACTACGCTAAGGTGTAGTACTCTAGGTGATTATCAGAACAATACTGGGAAGGAAGATATATTATTATTTTCATCCTCTTTTAAGAAATGGAGACAAAGATAAGGTGATGTAACTGGTTAAAAGTTTCATCGCTAGAAGTGGATTCATACCCAACATCCTTAACCAGTGTGCCAAAAACAATGCTGTGTATAGAGGAATTTGTGCCTGTGACTTTATTTTGTCCCAGTGACTCTTTTGCAGTTAGTAGAAAAAGAAAAGCAGCAGAGAAAGAAAGCCAAACATCATTTCAGAGAAATTCTGCTCAGCAGGAGGGTGCAGACAGCTTGTCCCTGCCCTCACTTTGTAGCACTGAGGCTGGCCGGCTTCAGGGCCTCCTTTGGAAGGCTCCAGACTGATACGGTCAGCAGGCCTTGGTACTTCAGGGTGGCTGGTTAGTAGCTAAACCATGGTACACAAAGTAGATCATAAGGTCATGAGTCCTCCAGAGGCTTAGTAAAGCCATGGAAGCCTTCTACCCTTAGCTCACACCCCAACCCCCTTTATAACTCATGCATGTATTTGGGAAAGAGGCTATGTTCATCATATAGAGAAATCTGAGAATTCTTTTGGGAATGTCGAGGTGGTTCCACAGGCCAAATTGGCCCACCTCTGAGAATATGAAGGGCCTAGATGGGCCTGGCTTACAGGAATGTGCGGAGCTTGGGAATTCCCTTTTGTCCTCTCCCTTTCATCCTTTTTCTAAGAACCATCTTGACCTGATATGTTGATTTTTCCTAATAAGGCATCTGTGAAATGTCCCCTTTTATCTGTTGGTAAAGCTTTTCTTGAGGGTTGGATTATGCTAATGAATTAAATAGGGTGCTAAGTAAGATGTTTGTAAATGGAAACAGATGAGTTCTCAGCCTTTTAAGTATCAGGTGTCTTTTTGGATGTTGGATGATGCTATGGTCTGAATGTCTGTGCTTTCCCAAAATTCATATGTGAAACCTAACCCCCAAGGTGACAGTATCAGAAGGTCCTGCTTCTAGAAGGTGATTAGGTCTCCAGCGTACAACTCTTACCAGTGGGATCAGCCCACAAGATGTGGGTATCTGTTAAGCACCATCCAGGTAGAATCCTACGAATGTGGTTACTACAGCAGGAGGCGCAAAGATAATTCAGATTCCAATCCCTGCTTACAAGCAGTGTCTGAGTGAGGCAGAATACCTCAGCAGAGATAGTAACTGGGATTTTGCAGCTGCATTCAGCAGAACTCAAAGGAGTGAATACAACCAAGTAAGGAAGCTGGGGTCTCTGTGAAGGTTGATGGAGGCCCCTGAAGGAGTGAGAGAAGGTGGTGCTAGACTCAGTTCTGGAAAGTGCCCTTCTCCAGACATTTGATGGCTCTAGCTCGGCCGGATTGTTCCCTACAGCAAGCCCTGCCAGCTGGCATACCCTGCCTGGGAAGCCCAGATTGGCACAGGTGGACTGCCTGGGGTGTTTGGAGGTGGCAGTGAGGACACCCCGCCCCCCAGCAGTTCGGTTCACACGAGATGAAAGTGGAATGGTCTGTGTTTGTATCATTTCAGGGCTGGAGAATAAACTGTGAAGTTCCAGATTTAATACGTAGATAGTTATTGACACCTTTGGATGTTGTGAACCAAGATTTCGTCTAATCAATACAACTTGTAGAGAGGGATGATCAAAGCATCTTATTGAAATAAGAAATATTATTTACCATGTTGTGTCTAGTTCCCCCTCAAAGTGCTCAGTCGATTGGGCCCTTGCCTCTGTGGGATCTGATCACCCCCACTTCCCGGGTGGGTGAGGAGACCAGTCCAGGGTCCTGTCTCCAGCTCTGGGTCCGGGCCGGGCTCGGCCAGCTCTCCCTGCCTCAGCACTTGCAGCAGAAGCTCCTTCCTGCTGACCTTGCTCCTGGTGTGCTCAGGGGAGTGAGTGGAAGGAGAAACCAGGCCGCCCGTGATAGAGGCTTGACTGTGTGCTGTGATTAATTATTGTGGGCTTTGGGGCTTTGTGTATGATGTCTGTTGCACCGGTCTTTGAGAGCCTGGCTCTGTCACTTGAGGGGTGGAGGGAGCCTGGGCACTGTGAGCTCAGCTGCAGGTGCCCTGAGAAGGCCCCACCCACTACTCCAGCTCTGCCTCAGGCCAGGCCCCGCCCATAGCTCTAGCTCCTGCCTCAGGCCAGGCCCCGGCCTCTGCTCCTTGTGCCCACCTCAGGCCAGGCCAGGCTCCTCCAACAGCTCCAGCGCCTGCCTCAGGCCAGGCCCTGCCCACAGCTCCAGCTCCTGCCTCAGGCCAGGCCCCAAAGCTCTGCTGACAAACCCTGGTGAAGGACCTGTGTTCTGGCTCCTTTGAAAAAAGTGTATTTTGATAGCCCACCCGACCTTTTTCTTTTTCAGCAGTGCTGCTGAGACTACTTGTTTCACCCTCATTATAGGTAGTGCTTTCTACAAAGCTCGGCTCCTTCCAGTCCATTCTTACTGCTGGGTGACTGTTCCGTGTGGGCTTGTTTTTCTCTAAACGTCCATCAGACACTGGGTTTACTGACAGCAGCCAGTTGCATTTCCCAAAGTCTTTATTTACTTATGTTACCCTCTTCATTTCAACGCAGCTCAGTGTGAGGATATGTCAGAGGGCCAAAGGTTTGTTTTTTTTGTTTTTTTTTTTAGAAAAAAGCAAGAAATTCAAATGAAATGGCTCACTGATTTTCACAGCTACTGCTATGCAATGAAAGGTAGCTCAGAGATAAAGAAACAGCCCTGTCACTGAAAGGTAAATGCCACATGGTCTTACTCATATGTGGGAGGTAGAAAAAAATGGGCTCAAGGAAGTGGAGAGTAGACTAGAGACTATGAGAGGGAGGGCAGGGAAGGTGCAGGGCTGGAGTGTTAATGCACATGGACTTGCAGCAAGATAGGAGGCCAGAGTTCTTGGTGCTCTGGCCGAATATGGGTAACAATGATTGATTGCATATTTTCCAAAACCTAGAAGGGAGGATTTTGAATATTCATGACACACAAATGGTGAATGTTTGAGGTGATGGATGTGCTAATCACTGTGACTTGATCCTTCCACATTCTGTGCTTGGATTGAAATACAGCTCCACATTCCATAAATATGTACAACCATTATGTGTCAACTATAAATGAAAGGGAAAAATAGAACAATTGTATCAGACATCTAGCCTCATTAGCTAGAGCGCTGTGTCCCTGAGAGGGACTGTCTGTCACAGCAAGGCATAGTGTCAACAGCTGTCCACCAGGGAGCAGGGAGCCACCTTCTGCCACAAGGCGAGGCCTGTGTGCTGCATATAGGTGTCAGGAGCAGGCTTGGACCATCATCAAGACCAAAGGCCACACCACATTCAGCCTTGTAGCTGAATGGCCCTTAACAGAATGAGGGCAAATAATGATAATAAGATGCATCAGGAGCTTCAGAGGGCTGTGTTACAGCATGTGTGATATGCCAGAAGTAATGACTAGAGACAGTTGTCACTGATTACAGTAGAATTGAATGTGCCTAGACTTTGTCTAAATCCTGTGGGGGATCTGAGAAACAGTCTCACATTATAGCAACCAGCAGCATGACACAAAACTCACGTAGCGAGATTAGAGAATGGGGCTCTTTATTTTACGCTTTTTTTACTGAACACTTTATGTTATACATTATCTTACCTGTTTTTGACCCCAAACTTACACATGAGAAAACAGGGGCCCAGAGAGGTGTTGTGAAAACAGTCAAAGTTACCCAGGATATAGATATGAGAGCAGAACTAAGGACCAGGTCTTATCTGATGTGGTGAATCTGTTTTAATATTTAACTAAAAAAGGCATTGAGGTTCATTTAGTCATTCATCTTTCTGCTGTTGGCAGTATTGGCCTACTAGCACTGTGATCAGAGTACTCCCGGAGGTTGGACTTCAGGCCACCTTGAGGATTGCACTTCCAGGCTGTGGTCAGACTGGCTGGATGTGGCTACTTGGCTAGGTGGGGATGTGGGTTTCCCATGGGAGCAACAGGTGTCACTTCCTGGCTCAAGTCTCGAAGGGCTGCATTAGGCCTTTCCATGCTCTCCTGCCTCTCCTGCCTTGAGTGAATCCTCCCCCAAAATGGAGTGAATCCACAGATGGGAGGGCACAGTGCCAGCACCCACCAGCCTGCTAGGGACCACGTGGAGCCACTGAGAAGTCAGGCTTGTTGCTTTAGGTCACTGAAATTGTGGGGTTGTCTTTTGTAATTTATCTAGCACATTACAGAGGATTCAGAAATTGGTGCTGGGAATCGGTGATAAAAATCCAAAGCCCAAAATATGTAGCATTGGTTTCAGGGCTGAGCATGGATGGTGAGGGCACCTTGGGAGGCTGAGGGCATGGTAGCTCAGGTATGCAGAGATGTGACGTTCAATTTAATGGACAAGCTCCCAGGGCAGATCAGATGCCTACAGACCTCATGGCCAAGGGAGAGACTGGGAAGTGGATTTTCAACAGTGTGTATTGCTTAGTTTTGACTACATTTGACAAGGTGTTAAAAGAAAAAGGTGATCCCTCAAAACAAGTGCTTGTTCAGCATTTTCACTTCTGGGTAGATGCCCAGAAGAATTGAAAGCTGGGCTTTGAAGGGTTATTTGCCTATTCATGTGCATAGCAGCATTATTCACAACTAAAATACGGAAGCAACGAAGAGTGGGCTGATGGATGAGTGGATAAATGAAAAGGAGTCTCTATGTACAATGGAAAAATCATTCAGTCTGGGAAGGAAGGGAATTCTGGTACATGCTACAACATGCATGAAACCTTCAGGGCATTCCGCTAAGAGAAAAGGTCAAAATCTCTTATTCTACTTGTCCTGAACCTTAGAGTGGTCCAGATTTATAGAGGCAGAAAGTAGAATGGGAGGGTGCCAGGGGCTAGAGAAAATAGGGAGTTGTGTGATGGGCTCAGAGTTTCAGCTGAAGAAGATGAAAAACCTCTGGAGTCTCCTTGAAAGTCATGTCTGCTTTTATGCAGAACTCTGCTTCTTCCACAAATTCTCATTTCTACACTTGAGGGTGGAGGGCAAATTTAAGGCTACTGGTGAGCAGCGAGTGTCCAGCCGACATGCACGTAAGCAGTGCCGTGTGTGGACGCCATTGTTCAGTTTTTCCCCAAGTGTGTCAATTTAGTTTTCAAGACAACATTATTTTTTCCTCAGAAAAACGTCATATTTCATGTATGTTTTAAATAACAATCTATGGGATTGCAAGAACAATTACCTTTGGCCTGCCATATTTGGATAGCATATAACTCCCTGGGAGAATGCAGCCCCCCTCTCCCATTGGTGGTGGGTTGGAGGGGGCTGATGTGTCCAGTGAGCTGTGCAAACAGGGCCAGTTATGAAGTGTCAGTGGGCCAGAGATTATGAAAGAAAGAGGTAATACCTGTGACTTAGATAGGAAAGACAGCAGACACATTTCATGACGTCAAAGGGGAAGCCCTCTTTTCATCCCTCAAAGCGTGCCTTGTCAGGGCTGACAGTGCTGCTGTCCCTGTCTAGTGTGCCGTGGTGCCTCACCTTGTAGGCCAGTGGTTTTTTCCAGCCTTTTTTATCTCATGGCACATTTGAACCTATAGGTAAATTTCAGTGGCACACTTAAATTATGTTGATCAAAAAAAGAGTAAAGCCAGAATATACTTACTGTGCTTTTAACGTCTTTCAAAAATAATTTAATTAATGATCTTTAAAAATTTTCACGGCACACTGGTTGACAGTCATTTGTTGAAGGTGCTGTGTGCCGGGGAATGTCTTCACCGTCATGTCGCCCAGGGGTTCCACCTCAGTGCTTGGACACTCACCCCAGGTACAGTTATTGGAAGTGACTGTTGAGGAAGCTACTACAAGTGTGTGTTTCTGGGCAGATCGCTGAGCAAGTCGTCTGTCTGCAGCTCCTAATCTGTAACTCTGAGGAGGAGCTGCAGCCAGCACAGCTTTCCTTCAATGGGTGGAATTTTCTCCAGCATGCTGGCGTTTGCACTGACATGTAGCTGATAGTTTGTGTGTGTATATATATATTTTTTAAAATTTCAGATTATTATGAGGGTACAAACAATTAGGTTATAATGTCTGTGTTTGTTAGGTAAGGTCCATGTTGTAGTTGTGCCCCTCACTCAGGAGGTGTGCCATGTACCCTTATTGTGCCCATCAGATGGGAGCACACTAGCCCCCCTCCTCCTTCCCTCTTCCTCGTACCAACTTGAATTGAATTGAGTTTTTCTCTTAGGTGGGCGTATATTAGTTCATCTACTGGCTTCATATTAGTATTGAGTACAGTGGATACTTGCTTTTCCATTCTTGAGATACTTTACTAACAAGAATGTGTTTCAGCTCTATCCAGGTTAACACAAAAGATGTAACATCTTCCATATTTCTCTGTGGATGAATAGTACTCCACAGTGTACATATACCACAGCTTATTAATCCATTCATGGGTTGATGGGCACTTAGGTGGATTCCATACCTTGGTGATTTTAAATTGAGCTGGTATAAACAATCTAGTGCAAATGTCCTTATGATAAAATGATTTTTTTCTTCTGGGTAGATACTTAGTAATGTAATAATGGGATCAAATGGAAGGTCTATTTTGAGTTTTTGAGGATTCACCATACATCTTTTCAAAGAGGTATATTAATTTGTCATTTTACACCCGCAGTGTAAAAATGTTCCCTTCTCTCCACATCTGTGCCAGTGTCTGCAGCTTTGGGACTTTGTGATGTGGGTAGTTTGTGTTTTTTGATAGGGCATTGCTGAAACAAGATACATGTAACTTGAAGCATTTTTGAAGCAGGACCATTTAACAGCGTGGTTTTTTTTAGAATCAGTAACCATATCAAGAAGGGAGCTAGAAAGTTACATATAAGAGAACTGAAGTGACTTCTTAATCTCAAAGTCCTCTGCCTCTATGTAGGTTCTAGGGTTTTCCCCTAATGCTTAGCTTGCAAGCTGTACTTACCTAGCAAAAGAATAATACCATGCATCTTGTTGTATTAATGAGGTTTATTGGGTATTTTTCATTGATTTTGAGTTTTGGATTTTATTTATAAAACAGAATTCACAGTCATGTGAGAATTAGAAGACATGAATTTACATCTACTTTCTATTTTCCACATATTTAAGTAAAATTAAAAATGAGTTAATATGGAAAGTTTAGGAAATTTGAGGTATGCATAATAAAATATACATGGTATATGTGCATCATTACAAAAGTTTAGAGACAAAAAATCAAGAAACAAAATCTGTGTAGAGGGGAACAAATGAAGTCCTCCACTGATAAGCCCAGCAAGTTGAAAGTTGCATCAGTGAATCAGAAAGGACCCTGTCAACTGTGTTTCTTGGAAATAAGGGATCATAACAGTATGTCTCAAAACTTTTGTAGTGATGTACATATATGCAGTGTAAAAATGTACCACTTTTAGCATTTTAAGCACATAATTCAATGTCTTGAGAACATTCAGATTGTGCTACTATCACCACTATCTGTCCAAAGAAATTTCATCTTCTAAAAATGAAATCTTGTATCCATTAAACAAAAACTCCCTATTTTCCCCTCTCATCAGCCCCTGGAAATCACCATTCTACTTTCTGTGTTTATGGATTTGATTGCCCTTGTTATCTTCTGTATGAAGAATCACACTGAAAGGATGGCATTGCTAGTAAATCATCAGCATACAAACATCATTGCACACTGTGGTGTACTGGCCCCATTGCTTGCTTCTTGCTTCATTACTTGTGACTTAACTTGTTTTTCTAAAGAGCTTGTTTCTTAGAACTTGAAGAATACTGAACAAACAGAAAGGGCATATGGCCCCTGAGCATTTGCCAGACCGATTTCCAACAAGTTAGATAAAACTGGGCCAGCAGAAAACAACTGCTCAGGAAAATAGCCACGTCCTGTTATCATTTCATCCACATGTAAAAGACTGAAACTGGACCCTCACCTTTCTCCACTCATAAAAATTGATTCATGATGGATAAAGGACTTAAATTTAAGGCATGCCACAATAAAAATCCTGAAAGAAAGCATAGGAAAAACACTGGAAGATATCAGCCTGGGGAAAGACTTCATGAGGAAGACTGCCATGGCAATTGCAACAACAACAAAAATAAACAAATGGGACTTAATTAAACTCAAAAGCTTCTGTACAGCTAAGGAGACAACAACCAAAGCAAATACACAAACTACACAATGGGAAAGGATATTTGCATATTTTGAATCAGACAAAAGCTTGATAACTAGGATCTATAGAGAACTCAAATTAATCCACATGAAAAAAGCCAACAATCCCATATATCAATGGGCAAGAGACATGAATAGAACCT
>CAUYRH010174149.1:0-18914 GCA_963574655.1 Perodicticus potto
CACTGGCCCCATATGCCAGAGGTGGCGGGTTCAAACCCAGCCCTGGCCAAAAACTGCAAAAAAAAAAAAAAAGCCTAAGTCCTTAGTAGAGCTTTGAGGGTTTTATAGAAAGGTAAAATGTGGGTGGTGCCTGTGGCTCATCGAGTAGGGCGCTGGCCCCATATACTGAAGGTGGCGGGTTCAAACCCAACCTCGGCTGAACTGCAAAACAGAAAAATAGCCAGGCATTGTGGCGGGCGCCTGTAGTCCCAGCTACTCGGGAGGCTGAGGCCAGAGAATCGCCTAAGCCCAGGAGTTGGAGGTTGCTGTGAGCTGTGTGATGCCATGGCACTCTACCGAGGGCGATAAAGTGAGACTCTGTCTCTACAAAAAAAAAAAAAAAAAACCAAACAAACAAAAGGTAAAATGAAAGGGCTGGTATAGACCAAGTTTCTTGACGAGGAGAGACCCCACACCCCCACCACCCTAGACTACACAGACAGACACCCAAGTAGCAGAAGGGGAGCTAGAAACGTCTCTGTATCTTGACCCTTTAGGGGCTGGGACTCTTTACCCATCAGATCACCCAGCGAGGAGTGAGTGCCTGTGGTACTATGTGAGGTTCTGAAGACCTGAGATAATACTGACCTGACCCCAAGAGTGACTGAGTGAAAAAGGGCCAAAATCAGAGGTTAAATTCAATAATAAAAATAAAAGCAAGATTTGTTTCATATGCCTTAGTTTGTGAACTGAGATACTTACCTGACAAATGCACCTACATTTCTCCATCAGATGGTAAACTTCGGGAAAGCAGGTGTTGAGATTTCCCGTATTTGTGAAGGGGCCAATGCTGTGACCTAGACCTGGTGGACGTCCAGTAAGGACTGAACAGCACACAGGCATTCTCCATGGTAGATGGGGCTCCTGAGCCTTCTCTGAAAGGATCACTGGGCAGCCCAGAGAAATCTGTTTGGTCAGCACATCCTGAAGCAATCATACTTTACATAGTCCAACCTCTTCCACCCTCTCCGGCCTCTTTTCTCCAAAGCAAACACCACAAAACTCCTGAAAACCCAAATCTCCGGTGAAGGAAAGAGGAAGGATTAAGGGTAGAAGCAATAGCAGCTTTCCCCTGCTTTTTCACTATGAAACGGACAAAGTTCAGCTCACACTGCAGGGTCCTGCAGACCAGCACGTAATGTGTAATATTCTACTCCAAAGGTAAATGAAGAGGCGCGTATTACCAAAGACATCTGGAATCAACACTTACCCGGTCATCCAGGGTCTTGACTGTGACTTTGTCATTTTCCCTGCTCTGGATCATAGCTTTCACGTACATTTCTTTATCATCCACTGCAAAACAGGCCTTCTTAGAGTCGAATGGGCGATTTTGAGCCTCGATTCTCTCCTTCTCTGGTTTCCGGAGGTAAGCAGCTGCTTCTCCAAAAATGGCCATCTCTGCATCTGAGCTCATGACTGCAGGGGGCTGGGAAGACCAGAGGAGCCGCTGAGTCTTGCGCCTGGGTGACAGCTAAATCTGCAAGGCCCTTTCCTGTTATTTCCAATCAGACAGGGGCCAGATTCAAAAGGCTCCTGGGATGAATGTAGGTTCTGAGGGATCTTCAGCCAGGTCTTAGAGGCTTATTGTGGGTAAGTGGGAATGAGCTGCAAGGGCTATTTTATTCTAAGAAAAAAACAGGATGGTTGTTTTCCCCTCTGAGTGTCAATTTTGGGAATATCTCTTAGTTCACATGTGTGCAAGTCTCAATCAGAGCCAACATTAGCACTTTGCAAATCGCTCATCATTTCTGAGCCCTGTGACCTCAGTGGCATCCTAAAATCTTTTTTTTTTTTTTTGAGACAGACTCTCACTTTGTCGCCCTGGGTAGAGTGCCATGTTGTCATAGCTCATAGCAACCTCAAACTCTTGGGCTCAAGTGATTCTCTTGTCTCAGCCTCCCGAGTAACTACAGGCACCTGCCACAAGGCCCAGCTATTTTTTAGACACGGAGTCTTGCACTTGCTCAGGCCAGTCTTGAACTTATGTGCTCAGGCAATCCCCCTGTCTCGGCCTCCTAGAATGCTAGGATTATAGGCGTGAGCCACTATCTGAAAATAGTTATTGTAATGCTGGTAATTCCTAATAGAAATTTCAGATCTCCTATACCAAGCAAATGACTTGCACACAAAAATCTGTCACACTTGTTTAGGTAACAAGGTGATAGGAAGGCCCAGACAGTGGTTCCGAAGTGTAATAGGCACCAAAATCCCATAAAGGACTTGTAAAAGCACAAATGATGGGCCCCACCCCCAGAACTTCTGGTTCCATAGGTCTGGGTTGGGTCCTGAAAGTTGGCATTTCTAGCACGTTCCCAGGCGATGCTACTGGTCAGGGACCACACCCTGAGAACTGCTGTCAGGGCACAGTTATGCTCAAGTTCTTGGTCAAGTCTAGTCTGAGGAAAACAGACCTGAATTGCTGCATCAGCACAAGCAGGATTTTGTTAGAAAATGCAGAATTGAAGACCCACCCCAGATTATAGAATCAGCATCTGCATTTTAACACAATCCCCAGGTGATCTCCATGCATATTAAAGTGGGGAGGCACAGGGCCTAGTGCTTTCATTGTGTTTGGCCCTGCCAATGTGTGACAAACTTTGTTAAATTAGATTAATACTTGGCTTAAAACTCCCTGCCTGATACGTGTGTGTGCGCCCACGCAGAGAGGTTATAATTCCACCCCCTCTTTATCTCTTGTGTTGCTGTCTCCCAAACTGTCTCCCCCTTTTTGGCCTCTCTCTTTTTCTTTTCTTTTTTTTTTTTCTCACCGTGCAATGTATTCTCCCTTCCTAGAAGCCAGAAAATCCATCCCAAAGTTCCAGCACTTACCTGAATCAAACCTTTTAACGTCTCCAGGCCCCAGTCTCATCCCACCCATAAATAAGCAGCCAGCTCCTGTCTAAGGTTCCCGCAGGCTTTGTGATTCCTTTTCTCCCCTCTCTGCACTTGCATTTTTCTTTTCCTGCTCTCCGATTTGCTTTCCCCACTCCCTTTGTGGACCTCTTTCCCCTCAATTCCCCTCCTTGTTTTCCTCAGATCTCTTCTCCCTTTCCTTCCTTTCTTCTTTTCCTTCCATTCATTCTCCTAAAGCTGACACACACACACGCACACACACACACACACACACGCCATTCTCCTCAGCTCTCTTAAAAACCAGCTCATATTTTTGCCTTGTTTTGTTTTCTGTTGAGACAGAGTCTCACCCTGTGTCCCAAGCAGAGTACAGTGACGTCTTCACAGCTCACTGCAACCTCGGACATAGGCATCTCGCTGCCTCAGCCTCCGGAGTTGCTGGGATTACAGGCGCTTTCCACGGTGCCCGGCTGCATTTTAAAAAATTTTTTTTGTCGAGTTGGGGGTCTCACCCTCACTCAGAGAACTCCTGAGCTCAAGCAATCCTTCCATCTCAGCCTCCCACAGTGCTGTGATTACAGACATGAGCCACTGTGCCCGGGTACAGCTCATATTTTAAAAATAAGTTCTTTTATGTTCTCTTCGTAAAGTGGGAAAGTTGAACAGGTTATAGTTCTCTCTCCCCCATCTCACCCTTTATGAAATACTGCTGTTCACTGGTAAGTGGTCATTGTTTAAACACCCTTCCTGTGATGCCCTGGAGTTCTATCCTGCAGAAAGAAGCATTGCTCTCGCTGGGCCTTCTTCAGATAAATCGCATTCTCACTCTACTTTGGCCAGTGGCCCTGCCAAAACGTCTGTGGGCTGTGGTTAAGTTTTCATAGTAAAAGACTGAAACTCAGCCGAGCACCCACAGACTAGGGTCCTGTCTGCAGCCATCCATGGTCCTGCTTTAAATTTTCTCAGTCACAATGGGAGGATGAGGAAGAATTCATCTTTTCTGCTTTTCCCTTTCATTTCTTTGAAGGTTAAGTTCCTAGTGTCATGGCTTAAGTGGATTTTACTATAGCAACAGTTCTTAAACTTTGTGGTCTCAGGGCTCCTTCACACTCTTAAAAAATAAATTACTGAGAATCCTGTGAGCCTTGTTTCATGTGAGTCATAGTTACCAATATTTGTCATATTAAAAAATAAAACTGAGAAAATTAAAAAATTAATTCACTTATAATTACCATCAAATTCATCACATGCTGACGTATTTTCATGGAAATGATCATATTTTCCAAAACAAAAACATTAGTGAGAAGAATTTTGTATTTTTGTTAATCTCTTTACTGTCTACCTGACAGAAGACAGTTGAATTCTCATGTCTGCTTCTATATTCAATCTGTTTCTGTATATTTATTTGGTTAAAGCAAATGCAGAAAATTTGGTTTTACACAGGCTATGTAATTTAGAAAAGGAAAGAGTATTTTAATCACCTTTTCAAATAACTGTGGGTATTCTCCTTAGATACTATTCCAAAACTAAACAGTGGTAGTATCTTTTCTTCTTTTTTTTGCCGTTTGTGGCCGGGGCCAGGTTTGAACCCACCACCTACCAGTATATGGGGCCGGCACCCTACTCCTTTGAGCCACAGGTGCCGCCCCTACAAGTGGTAGTTCCTTAAAGGCTAGTTGCAATGTGGAATCTGAAACCATATCACCAGACTTTTTTTTATACTATTGCAGTATAATCCACTGGACTGCCTTGCACTTTGAATGGATCTTTTCCACACATATGAATATCATACATATGTTATTGGGAAAATTTTGGTCCACTGAATTATATAAAACTTCCCAATGTTAACACATTTTATTGTACAATATTTAAAAAATCGCAATCATTGATATAATCACTGTAATATTATTGGAAAATTCATAGATATTTTCCTGTAGGTAACCTAATTTCTGCTTGAATGCTCAAAGTTATTATAGCAAATGCTGTCAGAGATTCAGAGATAACATTTTGTAAATGGGAAAAAATCAGGATTGGCAAAAATAGGATAATATTTGCATAACGTTTAGAGAGTGTGCTAAATAGCTCTATACTACTGATATTAAGGAGTGTTTCTCAATATTGAATGGGCATCTGAATCCAACTAGGAATTTTCAGTAGGTTTTGAATGGGGTTTGACATTTTAAATGTCTCACCAATTTCTCAGCTGGTGCTGATATTACTGGTCTACATTTTTATAGCAAGGGTATAATGTAACTTTTAAAAACAAATCTAAGGGAAAAAGTGACTGAAATAAAAATAAATAATAGATAAATAAATAAATACAAATAGGTTAATTAATTACACTAGTGTTACAAGAACATTGCAAAACTTGTGACGGTAGTAGAACCATAAAGTCTGAGGGGTGGCTCACACCTGTAATCCTCACTCTGGGAGGCCGAGGCAGGAGGATCTCCTGAGCTCAGGAGTTTGAGACCAGCCTGACCAAGAGAGAGTCCCTCTCTCTACTAAAAATAGAAAAACTAGCTGGGCATTGTGGTGGGCGCCTGTGCTACTTGGGAGGCTGAGGCATGAGGATTGCTTAAGCACAAGAGTATGAGATTGCTGTGAGCTATCATGATGCCACAGCACTCTATCCAAGGTGACATAGTGAGATACTATCTCAAAAAGAAAAAAGGCTGAAGTTGAGGAAAGACTACAATAATTGACAGTCGAGCCATATTTTTAGACCTTGTAGAAAAACAAGACTTTTCCATCTGGGCCTCAAGTCACTGCCAATTTCCAGGGAGAGATTTGTTTTTCTCCTTCCACCCGCTCTATTCTAACTGCGACTCAGAACCCTGTATCTCCTGACTGTATTAGTTTATGATGCTTCAGTTAGTTGTTCTAACAATGTTCTTTCAAAGGTGTGTCCAGCCTTGTTGAATACCTTCATGCACAAGTGTTCTCCACTTTGGACAGGTTTGACAGGCCCCAAAGAAGACAAAGATTCTTTTTGCTTTAAACTAAAATCTTTGCTCTCTGTAACTTCATGCCAAAAGATTGTTATCCAGCTCTTGGTAACAGTAGAACAAGTTCAAACACTCCTGCAGTTCAGCCATCCAATGGCTTGTTCTGAGTTCTCCTTAGCTTTCTCATCTGTTAAGTAGCTCCAGCACCATCTTCATTTCCTTCTTCCATGACATGCTTTCCAATGTCTTTGACTGTCTGGGACTCTGTACCCTGAACCTACTCCTGTTAATCTCTTACAGTGTGATATCCAAACCACATGTCATCCCCCATCACCTCTCCTGACCTAGGTGAAATGCCTGAGGTGGCGACTGCCTTTTGGCAGCACATCACGTTGCTGACTCACCACTCGCTGTTGAGCAAAGCCCCTCAATCCTCTCTGTGCTTACTACAGTTGCTAAGTCAGATCTTCTCCCTATTTTTATGCCACTGTGTGTTGGGACCCAAAGGTAAAACTGTTCATTCTTGACCAAGATATACATATATATATGTACATTTTTTTTTTTTTGCTGCAATTGTCCTTGTTTTGGCTGGCCCAGGCTGGGTTCAAACCCGCCAGCCTCAGTGTATGTGGCCAGTACCCTACCCACTGAGCTACAGGCGCTGCCTTGACTGATAAATTTTACCCTATTAGAGCTGACACAACTCTCCAGGTGTGACTCATGCTGTCTGTCAGGTTCTAGCCTCAAAAATTCCCTTCATCAGATTTTTCTCTGTGCCTTCAACATTGCATAGCCCTGTTCCTTCAAATGCCCCTGTCTTGAGGGGCCTTCTCACTAAGACAGCCACCCTCACCCACCTAATCTCCATCGTTACTTTCTGAGTGATTCTCTGTGTGTTTTCACTGTGACACTATTCTTGATGTTCACCCCTTTCCTGGGAACGTCATAGCCAGCATTTCTTGTCAGCAGCTATGCGGTCATGACTCAATTATACTTTGGCTTTTTAATTCCTAATTCATCTAGAATTACCCCTCATACACACACATTTTAGAGGGAAAGGGTTTTTATTACCACAGTGGGCGTAGGTTTGAACAGCTCCCTCTTCATTCTCTCAGCATTACTTGGGAGTGAAGGCAGAGCTGCTTGGATTCAGGGGTGCGCACTCTGCTCAAGGAACGGCAAAGTTGGCCTCTGAGTAAAGACTGAATCTTGTCCTTATCCATACTGTGTTCTGGGCCAACCAAGTACTGTCTACTGACCTGGAGCTCCTATGTCAAAGTTCTGCACTATAGTTTATACATTTTAGTCTAATGAGCAAATTTGGGTAGCCATGCTTCCTTTGGTAAGACATGCATATTTGGGGCAGCACCTGTGTTCAGTGGGTAGGGCGCCAGCCCCATATACCGAGGGTGGTGGGTTCAAACCCGGCCCTGGCCAAACTGCAACAAAACATAGCCTGGCATTGTGGTGGGCACCTGTAGTCCCAGCTGCTCAGGAGGCTGAGGCAAGAGAATTGCCTAAGCCCAGGGGTTGAAGGTTGCTGTGAGCTGTGCGTACACTGAGCTGTGCATGGCACTCTACCCAGGGCGATAAAGTGAGACTCTTGTCTCTTAAAAAAAAAAAAAAAGTGCATATTTGTCATCTGCCTTTAAGAATACTTAAGTAATTGATTTCAACTTCATCAATTACTTCATCAACTTCAATTTCAGCTCTTTAAGAGTGTAGGAAGAATGAAATTTGTCAAATAGTGTTTGCTAATTTCACATATTGCATGAATGAACTGAAAGTAACTCTTACCTTTTTGGTTCCCAAGCAAGGGTCAGTGTCCTTCAGGAATAAGATGTCCTCTTAGAGATGATTCAAGCAATAAAAACAAATAAACAACAAACTGACCAAATGAACTATAAAGTAATGTAGAAATGAACTATAAATAAACATAGAAACTGTGTCTGTCCTAGATTATCTACATTTAAATAGATAAACAGTGGATGGTGTGGAAT
This sequence comes from Perodicticus potto, assembly GCA_963574655.1. Lineage (NCBI taxonomy): Eukaryota > Metazoa > Chordata > Mammalia > Primates > Lorisidae > Perodicticus > Perodicticus potto. The sequence continues at coordinate 7,841 of CAUYRH010174149.1, forward strand.
GAAATAAACTTGCCACTTTGCATTTTTACTTTTTTTTTTGAGACAGACTCTCACTATGACACCCTTAGTAGAGTGCCATGGTGTCATAGCTCACAGTAACCTCACACTCTTAAGCTTAAGTGATTCTCTTGCCTCAGCCTCCCAAATGGCTGGGACTACAGATGCCCGCTACAATGCCTGGCTAATTGTTTTTTTGTTGTTGTTGCAGGTGTCATTGTTATTTAGCGGGCCCAGGCAGGGTTTGAAACTGCCAGCCTCATTGTATGTGGCCAGCGCAAAGATTTCTTTACTCTCTTAAATGCCCCAAATTGCCCTGGAGAAGATGAAAGTAGGGCAGCTGAAAACTCATCTGGGACTAAGGAGTCCCAGCTCTAGGAGTTTATAAACTGCGTAGCTATCTCAAGGAGTCACGAATGTCTGAAAAATTTTCAATATCAAATTTAATTTAAACAAATTTCCCATCTACCACCACAACACTTTGATGGAACTAGGGGAGTAGGTGGTGGAATCCTGTTTAGGCAGGAGCAATGACTTCCTCTTCAGCTTTTGGCTTACCACTCTAATTTCCTCCTTTCCTCCCCTTTTATTATTATGCTAATCATCTCCAGCTATGCAGAGATTCTCAGAAAAAAGTTAAATGATTGAACATTATATTTTGAATCCTTAGTTTAAAAGAAAACATGGAGGCAGAGAAATAGATTTCTACTGTTCTGTTCAGTAGCCATTGTGATTTCCTGGGGTTTTGTTTTCTTCTGTAAAATGAGGCGATGGATCAGAAAATCACTAAGATACCTCTCTGCCCTATAAGTCTATGACAGAAAGTGCTCCTGTAGAGATGGTGGTGTGAAATCAAAGCATCGGGAGTCTCCCAAATCGCAAGTCACTCTAAGGGATGCCATTGCCTTGTTAGACATGACCCAGTCCAAAGTCTATAAGGCTTGCCATGAAAGGCCAGTCCACAAACCAGTCCCTGGTGCCCAGACTATAACACATTCTAAAGGCCTCTAAGGTGAATAAAATACTTGGGACAAGTTCTTCCCACAATCATTTCTCAGAAATTCTCACATGAGAAAAAAAATTTAAATAACCATAAAATGACAAATAGTAGTTCAAGCAATCACAGAAGACATATCACAAGTTAACATGTTAATTTGCTAACTGAACAGTAACCTAAACAATCACAGTTGGAATTATATATTACATTCAGTTTTGTTCTGCAGGTAGAATTTTTTTTTTTTTTAATTCTTGCCTTTTAAGCCATTGTAAAAGCTTCTTGAAAGGCAGTTGTCTTGTCTTTGCCATCTTGCCTGTGACCTTGCCTTTAACACAGGACCTTGCTCTTAGTAGGTCCTCAGTAAGGGCTGCTGTTTTGCTTTCCTTTCTTGACTGGTAGTAACCTGATCCAGGGTAATCATAACTACATGGGGCAAAAAAGTGGGTCCCCGTGAGCACTTACCTACAGATGCCGCAGTCAGAGCAATCTCAGGAGGATGCCCCCCAGCTCTCTTTATACTCCCAAATCTGCCAGCCCAGCACTCTAACTTGGCTATATTTGGGGGATCACCATTTACTTGTTAGACGTAAATGCGTCGAAGCCCTGATCTCTCACTCTTGTTAAGTTACTTGGATAAATGACCAGTGGAGGCTGCATAATGCCAGGTCAGCTGTGTAGGGATTTTGATGTTGGACACAGATCTTTGAGACTTAGAGAGTCCTAGGGGCTGAGTAGAACTGGGGCAGAGTGTGCTAAGAAGGTCAGTGAAGGGCAGAACCACGGGATGATTTATCAAGCAATGGGCGATCAATAGTATGAACAGTAACCATACCTCACTTGCCTAGCATTGGTATGGAATGGTGTGCTCCTGTTCTCAGAAATTTCTGAAAAAACTTAAAGTTGAACCACTTAACACTTCCAGTCTTATTTATTTATTTATATGCTAAAAAAATCCATGAGAAGGAGTTTCACCTTTCACTACTAACAAATATTGATTCCCACTGGATAAAAGATTTAAACTTAAGACATGAAACTAGGAAAATACTATAAAAGAGTGCAGGGAAAATGCTTGAAGACATACTGCTGGCAATTGAAGCAACACCAAAAATATATTACTGGGATCTGCTCAATCTGAAAAGCTTCTGCACAGTTAAGGCACTGCAAGTAAAGCAAACAGACAGCCTTCAGAATGGGAGAAGATTTTTTCCACATTATGATTTTGACAAAGGCCTGATAACTAGAATCTACAGAGAACTCAAATTAATCAATAAGAAAAGAACAAACAACCCCATTTCTCTGTGAGCAAGAGACTTGAACAAAAACTTCTCTGAGGATGACAGGCGAATGGCCAAAAACACATGATAAAATGCTCGTCATCTTTAATCATCGAAGAAATGCTAATCAAAACCACTCTGAGATGTCACCTAACTCCAGTAAGATTAGCCCACATCGCAAAATCCCAAAACTGCAGATGTTGGCGTGGATGTGGAGAGAAGGGGAGAAGGAACACTTCTACACTGCTGGTGGGATTGCAAACTAATACAGCCTTTTTTGGGAAAAAGTATGGAAAATTCTCAAGGAACTAAAAGTTAACCTACCATTTGATCCTGTAATTCCATTAGTAGGTATCTACCCAGATGAACAAAAATCATTTTACAACAAAGACATTTGCGCCAGAATGTTTATTGCAGCCCAATTCATAATTGCCAAGTTGTGGAACCAGCCCAAATACCCATCAACCCATAATGGTTTAACAAATTTTAGTATATGTATACCATGGAATACTATGTTGCCATAAAAAGATGGAGACTTTATATATCTTTTATGTTTGCCTAGATGGAGGTAACATACTTTTCTTAGTAAAGTATCTCAAGAATGGAAAAAAAAAAAAGGCTCAGTGCACATAGCTCAGTGAGTAGGGCACTGGCCACATACACTGAGGGTGGTGGGTTTGAGCCCAGTGGGGCCTGCTAAACAATGAATGACAACTGCAAACAAACAAACAAACAAAAAAAAAATAGCCAAGCATTGTGGTGGGCACCTGTAGTCCCAGCTGCTTGAGAGGCTGAGGCAAGAGAATTGCTTAAGCCCAAGTGTTTGAGGTTGCTGTGAGCTGTGATGCCACGGCACTCTACCAAGAGCAATATAGTGAGACTGTGTCTCAAAAAAAAAAAAAAGGAATGGCATAAAAAGTATCCAATGTACTCAATACTATTATGAAAACAATATATAGTCACTTACACATTCACATGAATGATAAAAGACAAATATAGTCCAGAAAGAGGGAGAGGGGAGAGGAGGGGAAAGGGTGAGTGTAGGGAGGGTATTTGGTGGGATCTCACCTAATTTGCACAATGTAAGGGTGCATTTTAAAACAACTAAGTATCTATTATAGATGTCTTACCACAAAAAAATAGGTATGTGAGGCAATGGCTATGTTAATCTGATTTAAACATTCCACATTGTATATCGAATTATCACATTGTACCCCATAAGTGTATACACTTATGATTTAATAAAAATTGTTAAAAATGCCCACGAGAAGGAAATCTTTCCAAATGTTGACAGCAGAGATGAGGAGAATATATATGGACATGAAAAGGATAAGTCACTCTCCCAAGATTAAACTAAGTGCCAAGTGGAGTGGGATGGACAGAGGATCGGGCGAATGTACAAGGTATTTGAAAACCATGAAGTGTTCGTATCTATAAAATATTAACAGAAATGTTATTAATCATTATTCATAACTTTTTTTTTGAGACAGAGTCTCCAACTGTTACCCTGGGTAGAGTGCCATGGCGTCACAGCTCACAGTAACCTCAAACTCTTGGGCTTGCGCGATTTTCTTGCCTCAGCCTCCCTAGTAACTGGGACTACAGGTGCCCGCCACAACACCTGGCTATTTTTTTGTTGCAGGTGTCATTGTTGCTTAGCAGACCGGGGCTGTGTTTGAACCTGTCACCCTCGATGTATGTGGCCAGTGCCCTGCCAACTGAGCTACGGGCGCCGCCCATTATTCATAACATTTTATTTGTTTTGGAGGGAAGAGATCCAGAGTGCAATAGTATTTGTGTAGGTAATAATGATCTTTTGGTAGTATTTTCTAGTTCACATAGAAATTTTGTATATTCTTCTGTGTTTAATTTTCTCTACAAGCCTAAGGGACTTAGACTATTCATATTAGTGTTATTCTCACCACCCAAATGTGAAAATAGAGGCCTAAGGGGATCAATAATTGGCCAAAAGTTCCCACGGTTAGTAGGCAACACAGCCAGAATTGAAATCCGGGATTTCTGAGTCCAAAGCCACACTTTTTCCTCTGTCCCCTATTTTCTCTTAAAGGAGGCTAACTTTTTTAAAAGTAAATTTATTTCAGGTTAACGTGAGGGTACAAACAACAAGGTCGGAATTATTTGATTTTGTTAGGCAGAGTCCCTCTTGTGATGGAGGCGGACCTTTGTAACACTGAGGGGAACATGGAGGAGGTTCTAGGATTAGGGACTCAGAGTTCACGGCTTAGGAACAAGACTTCCCGGGATGTTTCAGGAAGGTCCACTGGGCAAGCCTGGGGGCAGGCAGCGCAGAACTAAAATGACGTTGGGGTTAACAGGGAGGTACAGGCAGGAGAAATGGGCTGTGCTTGTTTGCGACAGATTTCCAATGCCCAGAGAAGGAGTTCAGGCATTATTCTGAAATTGCTGGGGACTTTTGAGGTTGTGAGCAGGAAAGTTAGCAGATTACACACACACACACACACATTTGGAGATGAATCTAGAACTGGTGATGGGATATAATGGTGAAGGGAGGACCAGGAGGGCTGGAACTGCTTACAGTCTGTATAACACAATCTTGCTGAGATGATCAGACAGGCTCTGAGAATCTGAGGGAAGGTAGGAAGGTAGATGCTGCAATTTACACCGGGTGTCCCTGTGAATTCAGAGGTATGTTAAAATTCTTCACAGCACCAGAGGGTGGTTTTCACAGTGGTTGTGCCTCAGTGGCTCTGAATCCATTTTGCAGAGTCAAGGAGAAGAGGGTTGTACGGGCTTGTAGTTTTTCTAAACTCTCCCATGTAGGCACAGCAAGAAAAGACACTTTGAAACCCCAGGAGGTAAAGGGCCTGTTTAAGACCTCTGTGAGATCTAGGCTTAATTTTGGAGGCCTGTTTTATACATGGCTCATTATGAACATTTTGAGACACACAAAAAAATCAAAAAACCGGTGGCGCCTGTAGCTCAGTGGTTACGGGGCCGGCCACATACACCCAGGCTGGCAGGTTTGAACCTGGCCCAGGCCAGCTAAATAACAATGACAACTGCAACAAAAAAATAGCTGGGCATTGTGGCGGGCGCCTGTAGTCCCAGCTGCTTGGGAGGCTGAGGCAAGAGAATTGCTTAAGCCCAAGAGTTTGAGGTTGCTGTGAGCCGTGACAGCACAGCACTCTCCCAAGGGTGACATAGTGAGACTCTGTCTCAAAAAAAAAAAAAAAAAAATTAAGAAACCTAAAGTTTATGTGGACATAAACAAATGAAGCCCTCTCTCAGCATTGATAAGGCAAGGAAATTGAAATTCTCATGGGCCAATCAGAAAGGACGCTGTGGACTACATTTCTTAGAAGTGAAATAATAGATCACAACACAGCTTGTCTCAAAACTTTCACAGTGACCTATTAATATATTAGATCCACTCAACATAATTTAATATCTACTTACATTGAATCTAGAAAATAATCACGGTGTAAAATGAAGAGGACCTTGATTAAGTAGAATAAAAATGAGATTCAAAAGGAAAGAGAAAACTCAAGGATTCCTTAGCAGTGGGACCCACAGGGCTTTGACAATTGCTGAATTTCAGGGGAGAAGGGGAAATCAAAGTTTCCTGCCTTCCACCCAGCCCTCATTTAAGCCTGGAATCTAGGGCCAGATAAAAAACTGAAGGAGGAGAAGACCAGTGTAGATTTTAGACATACTGAGGTTGCGATGGTATGGCAGTGTGAGATGAGGCTTCAAAGTTTAACCAAGCCAAGGCTAAAAATACAGGGTCTGTGTGTTGGGGAGATCTGTGCATATGGAGATGACAGATAAAACCATTGAGAAGGCTGAACTCTCATAGGAATGCTGTGTGTTGAGGATTTGGGAAGAGCAAATCAAAATGGGAAAACCAAAAAGAGGGAAAAAATAAATAAAAAGAAGTTAAAGTCATTCTGTAAGTAAGCAAACACCTGAGTGAAACAGTGAAGTCTTTTATTGGAGTCAGAAGACTTGAGTGGGTCCAAGTCTTACCTTTGCTGTTACTGACTGTGGTGAATCAGTCAGCTCTCTCAGCAAAATCAGAGTCCTTTCCCCTCAGCTGCAAAATCAGAAAAATTAATTTTTTCTGCCCAGGTCACTAGGACGGTATGGCAACCAAATGAGATACTGTCCACGGCTGCCTGCTGTAACACCATCTAGACGTGGCTGTCTCTGCACGCAATCTGTTTCCAGCTATGCCGAGTAGGATGTTTTCATCTTTACCAACCCAGACACAGGCCTCAGCATATAATCCACCATCACTGAAAACATGAATCAGCAATGCGAATGCCACTGAAGATTTTGAAGGAGAGACATAGAAGAGGATTATATTACATCCCGTGGGATGAACTATTCCGTTTCCATCAGAAATATCTGTTCTCCAAAGTCTTTTTTTCTTCACCCTGATGCTGGTGGCCATTTCCTTTTTTCCTCTAGGTGTTCCCCCAACCCCAGGTGTTCCTCTTTTATGTTTAATAATTTAAACCTGCATCGATACCCCAGGAACTGCATTCCTACTCATCTGGTTTCTCAGCAACACGAAGTCCTCAAACACAGAAGACTATTTCCATCCTTAGATGTAAACTTGGCAACCACTTATTTTTACTCCCATAGGACCTTTTGCCAGGGAAGGGACTCATCTTTATTTTTCTTTTTAATGTACACAATTTGATGAGTTTGGATGTATTTATACACCGGGGGTACCATCATAACACACCTCCAAGAGTTTTCTTGTGCGGGGGTCTGGAGGGTCTCATCATCTTTATTTTACCACTATGCATCTTAGTCCATGGCTCCCAGCCCATCTCTCCCAAACTTGAGAGGAGTCCTGAGGATTTTCTCCAGGATTTTCACAAACTCATTTTGTCAACCTTAAAGTGAAGGTCACTTTATTATTAGTGTCCAAAGAAGTCAAGGGAGGTGACGGTTTCAAGGGAGAGGATACCATGAAAGGTACTACAGAGAAGCTGAAGAAAGAGAGGTGGCCCACAAACAGAGCCTGGGGTGGGGAAATCTTGACAGCAATGTCACCAGGATGGTGGGGGTGGCAGCTTTGAAGGCAAAGGATTAAGGAGTGAGCAGGTGTTCAGGAGGAGGAAAAAGGTTTTCTGATTTCTCCAGGAGTAAATCTCCTCGCCAATCACTACTGAAAATGCATTCAGAGGACATGTCACTGCGGACAGTGCAGTGGGAAGGAGAAGGCAGGATAGCACTGGGAACAACGTGTGATTGAGGTCATTCTGCAGAAGGCTACTTGAGAAGAAAGGGCAATTAACTGTACTACCAGCAGGATCACACCTTACCCCTTACAACTCAGGGTATCTATAAGCTCATGTAACAGATGAAACTTCAAAAAGCAGCAGGACGTTTCCAGCCAAGAACAGAAATTTCTGGGTCAAAGTCACAGGGCAGGTACATTAGTGAATGACACTAACTCATATGTCAACTGAATGACAATATTAGATTACAGAACTAAAAAGGGCTTTGAATTATTATGAACTCTGATTCCCACCTAACAGAATCAGAAATTGAAGCTCTGGACACGTTGTCTAACTCACGCTAAAGGTAAAAACAGACCCCTCCTCATTTTACTTTCAAACTCCATGGAGCAGGTTCAGAACTCTTTCAAATACAATACAACACATAAACTTCTTCACTGCTGGTACTTACATGCTGAAATTTTGTGAAGCAAAAATTTGATGGTGGTTGTTGAGAGCATTGTTTAAATTGAGTCTCAGGTGGGAAAACTGAGGCTTGGCGAAGGTTAGGTGACAAGTCACGCAGCTAGTCAGTGGCAGAGTGGGAGCTAAAATAAACATCTTTGCACTCCAAGTCCGGTTTGTCTTTGCACTAGAAGACAGCTGCTTCTGGCTTTGGAAGATCCTGTAAGACACTAATGCTTTCAGAATTATACACAAACTAGGCATCGTTCTCTGAGAAGAACATAGAGAGATTGTGTGAATGACCTGGGAACATTCTGTTCGGAGAAGAAATCCTACCAGCTAGGTCTGTACAGTAAACTGAAGACTTTCCTGCCTGAATTTGTAACCTTGACTGATGCTTGTGAGAATTAGGTCTCTTGCTATTTGCCTCCCCACCCCCCATTAGCTGTGTTTTGCTTAAAGTCTTATTAGAACTAAGGAAAGCATAACCAATGACTTAACTACCACCACAGAGGTCTTAAACAATGTATTCTAAAAATAAAAAAACTTACCCTTTGCTGGATACAGTCAAAATATGTATTTATCTCATTAAAATCTACACGATATTATAGTAACTAAGAATGCACCTTGAAAGTCAGAATTTGGGGACTTGAAATCTGACTTTGCCATCTAAGCTACCTGAATTTGGGCAAGTTACTTAACCTTTCTGAGCCTCAGTTTTCCTTATCTGTAAAATGGGAATGATACCAATAGTTAACTAATAGAATTCTTCTGGCAATTAAATGAGTTAATCAATGCATGTGAGGGTATTGTTTGGGGAATACTTTGGGAAAAGGGACAGTGGTTAGGGCCATGTCAACAGAGGAGACTGAGATTTAGAAAATATGAGTTTCCTCTGGAGAACACACTAACCACTGAAAGGAGCAGAGAGTTCTGGAAACCAGGTCAAGGTGTTCTGTCTTGTTGGCTCATGTCTTTCATGTTGCTGTCTGGTGAGGCCTGCCCACTGATCACGGCTACCAATTGTCTATTGTCCATCCAGTTCTCCCATCCTACCCAGGTGTACAGCCAATTTCCTGTTCAGACAGCCCAGGACACCCTCAAGTCAATCTTCCTTCCAATCCTTGTCCACCCCCACAGAACAATAAAACCAGAGAAGATGGAGCTTAAATACCTGAAAGTAGAGTAACCAACCACTTTTGTTTATTGGGATTGAGGGAGTTCTTGAGGCTTTCAGTTTTAAAATCAAGACAGTCTTGGGCAAATGGGGATAAAGTTATTACTATGCCTGAAAGGTTGCTGGGGATGTGATGGCAAAGTCCTCAAACCTGACCAAAATGGGGCCAGATGGAACCAATTTGAGATCTCTCACCAAGCTAGAATGATGACAAAATGTACACTGGGAACTACTAATTTCAAAGCTGTAACACATACACAGGATTTAGCAGACAGCCAGCAACATAGTGAGCATGCATTCATTCAATCATTCATTCATCAAAGATTCCCTATTATGTGCTAGGATTTTAAGTACTGGGGACCAAAACAGACAAAGTCACAAACAGATACATAATGTCAATTAATGACAAATGCTCGGAAGGAAAGAAAAAAGAAGTAAGGAAAGGGTGGCTTTGTGGTGTCTAACTATATTGATCAGGGCAAGATCCTTTGAGAGGGGATACTTGAACAGACAACTAGCGAAAGTGAATGAGAGATCCGTGAAACGTTGAAAGGCGGACAAGTGTTCCAGGCAGACAAAACAAATACAAAAGGCTCTGGGAGGTGGGTGTGCCTGCACAGAAACACTCACCAGTGGGGAAGAAAGAAAGGTAGGCGGGGCAGGATGAGCCAGTAGGGAGGAAAGAAATGTCAGAGATAGCCTAGGGCCAGATGGTTTACAGTCTTGCGAAATTAAGGCAAGGACTTTGGTTTTAAAATGCTATCTGTTACTATGAAAAAAAAAATTTATTCTTCCTTATTCTGTGCTGCGTGTTGAATCTATTACCAGTTCTTTTTCTACTCAACGTAGGTTCGTTCTGTTTAAACAAGTATTTATTGAACGTCTGTTCGTCAATAAATGGCGTATGAAGACATTGTTCCAGTCGTTCTTTCAAACAACCGTGATCTAACTGGGGGGAGCGCGCGGGTGAGTCAGTTATTGACAGGGCAAGAAAAGACAGTAGCAGCGGGCTTTGATGCACATGCGTAGACCACCTGATTGCAACTGCGTTTCAAGTGCCCCTCTAGAGAGGGGAGGAGTCATTTCTGGCGCGTCGCAAGGCATCATGGGAGGTGTCCAGACGCCCGCAGGAGAGGCAGGAAGGAGAGGCCGGAAGCGACTTCTACCTCAGCTGGCGGCGGCGTGGAGGTGACGCTGGAACCTGGCCGGTACGAATGGGTTTGAGAATTTTCCAGGGACCAAGGCTTTCTTCATCCATTCCATTTATTAGCACTGTGCGACTCCTGAGAACAGCGGCGTGAAGGACTGTGCGTCGGGGAGCGTGCGAAATTGGGCATACTGAGGGAATTTGAAGGCAGGGCCCTTGATAGACTAAGCCAGGGGAAAATGTAGGAGCATTCAAATCGTCCCATCCCATGTGAAGTTTTAAAATGTGTATTTGTATATAGTCAGGTTATTATTATGCTTTTATAGCGTATATATTGGCAAATATGATCCTAGATGATATTTGAAAAAGAGGTTTCAGGTACTAAGAATTGTGGGTACCAGTTGAATTATATTTCCCAGTAGTGGAAAAAAAATGATGATTCTGTTTCCCAGAAGGTACCGTTATCCATATCCATCCTTTAAACAGAATTTCTCATAATTTGAGCCCTCACTCTGTGAGGTACCTCAGTTTTCCCAAGAAAGAGCCACCAGCTACAAGTTTGTGTGAGAAGTTGAGAACACAGTCCGCCCTTTTGTGAAGGGTCGGATTCCGCAATCTAAGGAAAGTCCTGTTTTGAGTGTGTGTGTGTTTTTTTTGAATTAAATATATATATATTTTTTTATTGAATCATATCTGTGTACAATAATTCAGTCATGGGGTACAGTGTACGGGCTTCAGATACAATCAGAGATATTTTCATCAACCTGATTGCGATAACATTCAAGAGACTTTCTCATTACTTTG